>LAXH01000004.1:114345-159454 GCA_001006505.1 Tilletia horrida
GGCTCGATTCAGACCATCGTCCTTCCTTCAACATACTCGCCCGCTTTCTCCTCAGCACTGCAGTCGTTCCCGGACGCCGTGACCAGCAAGGCAAGCTCTGGCTCCTTTGCGATTCTTGCCGGACCGAATCAGCTTGACAAGCTTCAGCAAGCTCCCGAGGGCAATGCACTCCTCACTCTGCTCGGTCTGACTTCGACCAGCGCTTCGGCCCCGGCACCAATTGTCATCATTGATGACACTCTGCCCTCCTTCTCGGCTGCTCAGTCCACAACATCAGGTCTTCCCCTGGCGAGGACTATCACATTCTCCCAGCTCCTGGCTGCAAGCACAAGCTCAGCTCCTACGGCAGCTGATTCGGATAACCCGCTGCAGCGCGCTGCAAAGCTGGTCGCCTGGTTCCCCGCTGTTGCTCAGGAGGTCTCGCAAGGCATCCACTGGGTTCCTGCTTCCAATGCTGTGCTGGTGGCCGGAGTCACAGCCCAACTCTCGCTTTTCCCGGCGGACAAGATCCCCAACCGCACAGACGAGGTCCTTGTGGCTACAGATGGGTCCGAGCAGCAGTCTCTCACCTTGGCGCACCCCGCGGGTCTTTCCCTGGCTCTCACAACGCTGTACACAGCCTCCAGTCTTCGCATTCAGTCGCTCCAGTCGCTTCGATCGGAGACGAATGAGACAAACGCATCATCGAAAGTGACCCTGGTGGTTCTGCCTTCTTCAGTAGCGCCGACGCTCACCAACGATTTGACCAAGTCATCACTCTCAAACGAGTCTCTCTGGGCCTCGTCGCCACTATTTGGTCGCTACTTACGCCGGGCAGCCTTGCGCACTCTCAGATACGGAAGTATTCCCGCTCCCCGCAGACCCGCTCCACCAGCCACGCCTGCAGTTCCCTTACCTTCGGATGCCTCAAAGAACGGGAATGACTCTGGTAGCGGCCTGGCGACGGTCCAACCTAGCTATTCGGCCACCGCCGCGCTAGGTCTGGCTCATGTGCGGTCCTTGCTTCTCATTACCTCAGAACCTTCACACGCTCCCGACCAAACGACACTGGACACCCTCCGGCTGGAGTTTGGATGCCCTGCGTGGCAAGTGTACCTGCCCCTACATGCGTTGTCCGTTCGGCAGAACAGCGACAATGTCGAAACAGATCGGGAGGTCGGAGACTGGGCCCTGGTGGCTGGCCCCGTCACTGCGGCACATTCATTGGATTTGCAGGCATTTGCATCCTTTGAGAGCGTCGGATCGGGAGAGAAACCACGGGATGTGAAGGGCACGCATGCAGGTGCGCCGAGTGTGAGCTTGGAGGTCAAATTGGTGGATGTGTCAGAAGCAGCAACGGATGGCCGGACTGGCGATCTTGAGGGCACTGTGAGTACTCTTCTGAACCCTGTGTGAGCACTGGACACCACGAGCGAACCATGGGTTCTGATCATCTCTCTTTTTCAACCGTTCATAGATCGAACTGCGAGGCAAGACGGTGGCACTGTACACGACAGTCCCGCCACCACCTGCCCAGCCAGGCGCCTCTGCCGCAGGCGCAGGCGCCGCAGCTGGCCCTCCTCGTCCTCCCGCCGCTCCTCCCAGTGGCTTTTGGGTACGCTCCGCTCACAGAGGCAGCTGGCGGTCGAACGGAACGCTCGTCTTGCTTCCATGACAACCAACCCTGCTGTATCCCAGAGTGGCCCCGAAGGGAGTAATTACATACAAAGAGTGGTCGCATTCAACATGACATTTTTGAGCTCCATCCAATGCAGCTCGATGTCACAGAGTACAGAGCATTGCGTCCCCGAGAGCATGTGGGAATAGACATTTGTTGAGAGAGTTTAGGCCTTGACCTTTTTGGCAGCGGCCTGGAAGAGCGAGACGGTGCAATGTCAGCAAAGGCGAACAGCATTTGTATGAACGCATGCAATGTGAGCCCGAACATACCTCTTCCTGTCCGGCGCCAAACTTGTCCGCTCGCTTCCGTTTCCTCTCCTCCTCCTCTTTGTCTACCAGCCCGAATCGTTCAGCCCTGCGCGCCTTGGCAGCCGCATCAGCTTCCTCTCTTGCAATTCTGGCAGCCTTTTCCTCCTCCTGGTCAGAATCCGCATGCAGCAAGAGCGTGAGTGCCAAACTCCTCTTCACTAGCTCGGACCTTTCCAAAGGACTTACAGTCTCCTCGATCTTGGGCTTCTCGGCTTCCTTCTTCTCAGCCTCCTTCTTGCCCCGTCGGCCCTTCTTGCCCTCGCCAAGCTCACCATCCAGCTTTACGCCCGAGGTCCCCTCCTCCTCTGTAAGACCAAACTTGATGGCGCGTTCCAGCTTCTTGGTTGCGTCGTCAACAGGGAGGCCAAACTTTTCGGCGCGTGCCTTCCGACGCTTGAGCTCTTCGACCAGAGCGGCATGCTTAGCTGAATCGTCTGCGGACTTGGGAGCATCTTCTCCATTTGTAGCGTCGGCGGTCGCTGCACTAGTAGGAGCAGCAGCCGCATCCTTGGTGTCTGTGGCCTTGCTTCCGGATGCCTCGGTGGCCACAGCAGCTGTGGGAGGTTCAGCCGCAACGGCTTCTGGGGCAGCTACCTCGGGGGCTGCGGCTTCGGCAGCAGGCTCCGCGGCCGCCTTCTTGGTCGCTGCCGTCGTCTTTGCTTTCTTGCTTCCCTTCGGTGGCATATTTACTGGCGAAGTCTGGGAAGGATGTGGTAGTTCTCCTGCAAACTGAATGCCTGATCCAATTCTTCTCGAGGCTGGATGCTTCTTCTTGCGTCGCGTCTGTGCGCACACGTGAGACTAAAACGCGTCGGAACAAGATCAACACACAGAGCGCAGACGGAAGCTCTTCTTGAACGGGATCAGTCAGGAGGAGGTGGCACGACCGGCATGCAAGATGATGGCGGACAGGAAGCATCTGCGCGTGCTGCCGATGCGGGCCAAGATGAACCACAGGCAGGGCCCAGCGAGACTTCAAAGACAGCTCAGGTTGGCAATCAGGAATTGTCGCCAGGAAAACGAAAGTTGAGGATCGCGTCAGTATCGACCTCAATGCCAAAAGTGTCCAACTGGAGCAGGGAGGCAAGGATGCTGGAACGTGAGGAATGCGTCGCTGACTGTTTGCTTTCCATCTTCTTTGATTGCGAACAGCATGATTTCTGATTTCTTCTATCCAAACGTCGGAGGAGTGGAAGGTCACATCTACACGGTCAGCCAAAAGCTCATCCAACGCGGACACAAGGTGAGGAGCAAGGCAGGAACGAAACATCCATACGTTCTTGCTGATATGTGCTGGATGTTCAACAGGTCATCATTGTGACGCATGCGTATCCGCCCAATCGCACTGGTGTGCGTTGGATGCCACCCGGAATCAAGGTCTACTACGTGCCTTACGCGGTTCTGGCGCGGCAAGATACTCTGCCCAACTTCTTTTCCCTTCTCCCTCTCCTTCGGCAGATCTTCATCCGGGAACGTATCGAATTGGTCCATTCCCATCAGGCTCTGAGCAGCATGGGTCACGAGGGCATTCTGCATGCACGCTCCATGGGTATCCGTGCCGTATTCACAGACCACAGTCTCTTCGGTTTCGCAGATGCCGCTAGCATCCTCACCAATAAACTGCTGAAGTTTGCGCTTTCCGATGTGGACCACGTAGTCTGCGTCAGTCACACAGGGTAAGTAGCCGCCCAGAAATGCTGCCTTGGTATCGTGGACCTGCTCCAAACCCATCTTCCTCCGTTCAGGAAAGAGAATACTGTCCTTCGCGCCGCTGTCGATCCTGCCAAAGTGTCAGTCATTCCAAATGCTGTGGTCTCTGCCGACTTCCGACCCAACAGGGTTATGTCACACCTCCCAACAGAACGCAGTGAGTTGCTCCGGACACATCGAATTTCCACAGAGGGTTTGCTGCTGACCTCCCACGGTCATAGTCACCATTGTGGTCCTCAGCCGCCTGATGTACCGCAAAGGTATCGATCTGCTGATTGCTGCGATTCCGAGACTGTGCGCAGAGCACGAAGACATTCACTTTCTCATCGGTCAGTTTGCTGTGCATGCTGCATACAGTGTGGCGCCGCTAAACTGATATTTTGCAAACCCACAGGCGGCGACGGACCCAAGCGAGTAGACTTGGAGCAGATGAGGGAAAAGTATCTACTACATGACCGAGTCGAGCTAGTCGGAGCCGTGCGGCCCAGCGATGCGTGCGCAGTGAGTGAAAGCGGCACCTTTTCACCCCTCACTCCGCGCCTCTAACGCCAATCACACACCTGAAAAGCATTTGAATCGTGGTCAACTCTTCCTCAATACCTCTTTGACGGAGGCATTCGGTACAAGCATCATCGAGGCAGCATCTGCTGGCCTGTTTGTCGTCAGCACGCGAGTTGGCGGAGTGCCCGAGGTCTTGCCTGCTGACTTGGTGGAGCTCGCCGAGCCCGATGAAGATGGTGAGTGCAGAGATGTGCAAGCCCGTGTCGGTCTCCTGTCATTCTCACACCTATATGCTTTCCCCTCCTGCCATTTAGATGTAGTGAGAGCCGTCAATCACGCGCTTGACCATGTTCGGTCTGGGGCGCATTCCCCTCAGCATGCTCACGAGGCAGTGGCGAGCATGTACTCCTGGACGGACGTGGCTGCCAGGCTCGAGCAAGTCTATATGCTGGCAATGGAGGAGGATCGTCCCAGTCCATGGGAGCGGCTATGCGCGTACCGCGCGTGTGGACCTATCGCGGGCCTGGTGTTCGTGATCCTCATCGTGGTGGGGATGCTCTTCCTGGAGGTGTTGGAGCGCCTGTGGCCCAGGGAGTCCATTGACGAGGTACCTTCATGTAACCTCGAAAATGAACAGGAATCCAAGCCAAGTTGACGAGCTGGACCAGTCCCAACCTACCACTGCTTGGGCGCTTGTCCCACTGGCGGCTTCTGGCTTGAGTCCGTTGCCCTTTTGTGAGCCTTGAGAGCGAGAGCGTTGCTGTTATGGGGGAAGTCCTCTCGGCCGCAAGATCACCGACGCGCTTGGACCAACTTGCTCAGAAGAAAGATCTGACGGTATGCGACACCATCACCAACCATCCACATTCACCGCCCTTACTGGTCGACGCGATGGGTTTCCGGGCTGGCTTCGTCCTGAGCTCGGCTTTTTTCCTCTACGGAGTGCTATTCCTCTGCTCCATTGTCGACTTCCCGCTCGTCTACTACGAATGGAAACCCAGCGCAGCGGACGAGGCCGAGGTCTTCTACCTCTCCTTCTTCCGCGCACCGTCCGCCGTTCATGCGCTGATGCACGGCATGGTCTTCCTCGGCCTGATCGGTCTCCTGGCAAAGCTGCACCGATGGAGTGAGGTCGCCAAGTACTACGACGGCGGCAGCTTGGCGCTCTTCGTGGCTGCAATCTGCATGTATCTGGGCGTCTGCCTGCCCAACGTCCGCTTGCTCTCAGACCCATCCAACGTCAAGCTCATCGCCAAGTCGTCCATCCTGACCCAAAGAAGAATGGAAGCCGACTCGATCGCCAGGGCTGCCGGTCTCGACCCGCCGGAGAGCATCGACGAGACATCCCCGCTCTCGCCCGACGAGCGCATCCAAAGTCTCCGAGTCATCGCCGCCTCAAATACGATCATCATGATCCTCCTTGCGGGTGTCGTGCTGCTGCAAGCTGCGGAATGGTACATCGCTCACGTGGATGCGCAGGCGGCTGAGACCGAGAGAAGGAAACAGATGCGCGAGCTGGCCGCGTCAGGCTCAACCCCCGGACCATCAGCCTCGTCCTCGCTCTCCTCGGGTTTGGCGACTTCCACCGGCGTCAGCGCCAACAGCACCGCTGAACAACTGAAGAAGCGATCATAGAAGCACACTGGGTTTCTGCTCCATTTCGACTTCGCACGACCAACTTCACGGCATGCTCGGACGCCGCGGACGAAAGGGCTGCGCGGCTGCCCGTGCTAGATTTGCAACGTTTCAGCTGTACTCATATCTGCCCTCTGCAAACAGCAGCATCGTTTATTGATCAGGAACGGACAGAAGCGCCCCTCCCTCCTCGCTTCTGATCCGATCTCATCCGTGATGCCGGTGGGACGCGTGGGATTGCAGTGAAAATAGCATTATGAAACACGAAAGTCTACATTGAGCTTTGAACGGAGGTATATATGTAGCAAACACATGGGGCGGCAGCAAGCGCCGGGCTGTGCAGATGTACGAGGGTGAGCTGAGATGGTAGTGTGCCGGATTCATAGAATGAGGCATTGGCAGCCCTTATTCACAAAGCCTGAGCCCGATACGCCGTCGCCGCCGGATCTCCCGCTCTTCTTGACGCTCAGTCGTGCAACTTCTGCAAAGACTTCTGCCACACCGCGGTTGTATTTGGCGGAGCACTCCACATACGCTGCTGCCTTGATCTGGCGGGCGACCTACAGGTACGGAGGGGGGAGATCTTAGAACCCGATTCGAGATGGCTCCATGGGGCGGAGCTCGGAGCCGGACTCACCTGTAGACCCGCCTCGTATTGAACAGGCGCCAGACCTCGCTGCGTGAGCTTCTCCACGACGGCTGGATCTTGCCGCAGGTCGCACTTGAGGGCGACTAGGACGATGGGCGACCCTGGTGAATGCTCTTGAATCTCTGGCACCCACTGCAAGACAGAAGCAACAGACAACGGCCTGGTCAGCGTGTGCTTTTTGAACATACATTCAGGATCAGGCGACCCACTCTGTCTGCTACGTTTTGTAAGGAGACGTGATTATCCACCTGCGATGAGAGCATGCCGCAGATGTCAGTGTTTCCTGTCATGGGTCAACCCTGGTGCTGCATGCACTCAAATGTGCACTCACAGAGAAGCAGAGAATGACTAGATTGGTATCCGAGTAGCTTAGACTTCTCAGCCGATCGAAATCTTCCTGACCCGCCGTGTCCCACAGACTGAGCTCGACGACCGAGTTGTCTGGCAGCACTACCGACTTGACGTATGTCTCAAATACCGTCGGCTCATATTGCTCCGGGAAGGTGCCGTGGACGTAGCACAGCAAGAGCGACGTCTTTCCGCATGCACCGTCACCGACTGTCAGAACTGCAGATGGCGAAAGAGAGAGGGTGCGTCAGCGATGGGAAGCTCTATGCCCCCGGTGCCGTGCTTGCGCTTGGACCGGCTGCTGCTTGCTCACTTTTGCGTTGGCCATAGTGTCGGGTGGGGCCACTCGCGGACGAGGGTAGCTGTGGTGAGGCCATTGTGCCCTTACCGTCGTGCTATGTTATGGTCCTTTCAGTCCTATCTCTATGAGAACCTCTCTTCCTTCCCTCAACTGCAAATGTTGGTTGATGTTGAGCTTGATGGTCTGATGCTCGTTGTTTCTGTGAGCAACGACATCGGTTTCCATGGTTCGGGGCGCGTCATATGCGCGCTTCACGAATTCGACGCGGGGTGAATTCGGCACGTGATTTATTTACATTTTGGCACAGCCTCAATTGCTGCTCTCATTCCTCTCTTGGGCTGTCGAGCCACTAGAAATGCACAGTAAGGAGACCGACGTTGGTGACAGGATGGTCAGGATCAGCTCTCTTGCTTCTGTGCCATCGTGTCTATACGCGATTTACTCACGTCGAGGAAGTCCGGAGTGAAGTAAGTAAGGAGCAAAGTTGCGCCAGCTCGAACCATGGACTCTGCCGTTTCCTCTGCCATGCGACGGAGCTCGTAGACGCCTGCTTTGGCTCCAGCATGGAGCATGGCAAATTCACCACTGACCTGGTACACGGCCAGCGGGATGTCCTTGGCAAGTTCTGATCGGGCCTCAGCCAAGATGTCGAGGTAGGGCAAGCCGGGCTTGACCATGATGATGTCGGCCCCTTCTGCCAGGTCGCGGGCGATGGCTCGTCGTGCGAGGCCACGAGCATGAGGCGGTAGCTGATAGCATCTTCTGTCTCCGAATGATGGTGTCGAATCCACCGCGTCGCTATGGGACCAAACAGATAAGTAAGATGAGTCCTGTCGTGCCTGAGCGCAGTGAAACATTCAGAGCGGTGTCGTGTGACCGACCCAAACCCTAAGCCTCGAATGCAGTGTTACTCACCGGAAGGGACCGTACAGACCAGAGGCAAACTTGGCCGAATATGCCATGAGCGTGACCTTGCTTGCCAGGCCTTCACGGATGAGAGCTCGCTTGATTTCGCCCACTCGTCCGTCCATCATGTCCGAGGGAGCGACGCAATGTGCTCCCGCCTTTGCATACGCCACCGCGACCTCGGCCAGACGCTGGGTCGATGGAGAATTATTAATGCTGCCGTCTGGGTGCAAGATGCCGCAGTGGCCGTGAGAGGTGTATTCGCACAGACAGACATCGGTGGCAATGTAGAGCGAAGGGAAGAGCGATCGGATCTTCTTGATGGCAAGAATGACGGGCGTGTTTGGGTCGTCCGCTAGTGATCCTCTTTCATCCTGTGATACGAAGGAGGGGGTTTGAAACACGTCGCAGAGAGATTCCAAGAAGGAGTCTGCCCTCTCACCTTGGGCGTCTTTGTTGGTACACCGAAGAGAATGATGCTCTTGAGCCCTTTCTTGACCAATGGGCCCAAGAAGCCTTCCAGTTTGTCCACGCCCCATCGACATTGCCCTGGCATAGATGCCAATGGAATCGCTGCATCGGGATCATCGGTGATGAAGACTGCATGCAGAAACGAAGGCTCAGAACGACTCGAGCTCCAAGGCAGAACGTTTTTTGCTCAAGGGTTTATTCTGATTGCTCACTGGGGTACATGAACATGTCCTTTGTCAGTGCTCGAGACTGAGACTGGAGGGAGCGGGTGAGTGGGTGAGCATAGCTCGCGTGCAGATACGACGTGACCTCCATGCTGTGTAAGTGATCAGTTCAAGACCTTGACTACCTTGCGAAGGAGAGGGTGGGAGAATGAATGCTGTTCGACAAAGGAGGAGGAGCAACGTGAGACGGCAAATACGGGCCGAGGAGCCGATCATGCTGAGATGCGGCCACTTGTTCGTCTTGTCGGCCTTCAATGGCATCATCTGCACTGCGCACGCCTTCTGTGCGGCCGATGGTGAGATCGCGCTGCTCATCAAGTGGAAGAAAGTCAGGAATTCGAAGCACGGGCGCCTGTCTGGCTGGTTGCCCAAGTTTTCGAACACCGCGGTCCGAAGACATCCGCTTGGCTTGCTGTGTGAACCAGGAGCAGGGCCTATGTGTGTGTGTGTGTGCCAAGCAAGGGTTCAAGAAGAAGGTCGAGGACAGTTACTCATACATATTCATATGAGAGCAGACTCGAACATCTTCTTCTTCTCCCAGCACCTCTTCTCTGCACCCAACCACGACCACCTTCTCCTCCTCCTTCTACTGTTATCCCTCTGCCTACATAGATCTTCATAGACACAATGGCCAACACTCCACACGGTGGTGTCCTTCAGGACTTGCTCGCCCGCGACGCAGAGATTGCTCCCAAGCTCCGACTCGAGGCCGACTCCTTGCCCGAGATCAAGTTGTCAGAACGCAACCTCTGCGACCTCGAGCTCCTCATCTCCGGCGGTTTCTCGCCCCTGCAAGGCTTCCTGACCCAGGCCGACTACGAGTCCGTCTGCAAGGATCTCCGCCTCACCTCGGGCCACCTCTGGCCCATGCCCATCAACCTCGACGTCTCCAAACAGCAGATCGACGAACTCGGCCTCAAGCCTGGCGCACGCGTCGCGCTCCGTGACCCTCGCGATGACAACACCATCGCCATCCTCACTAGTAAGTTTGTTCTATGCGCAACATGCAAGGAACAGGGACGGGCCTGACATCTTGATGTGCGTTTCTTCTGCAGTTACCGACATTTACCCAGCTCAAAAAGAACAAGAAGCTATCTCCGTCTTTGGAGCCAACGACCGCGCACACCCGGCCGTCACCTACCTCCACGACACTGTCAAAGACTTTTACGTCGGCGGTCCCGTCCAGGCCGTCTCAAAGCCCCTCTACTACGATTACGTCGGCCTCCGATACACCCCTGCTGAGCTGCGTCAATACTTTGCCAAGGTCGCATGGCGCAAGGTCGTCGCCTTCCAGACCAGGAATCCCATGCACCGCGCTCACAGAGAGCTCACCGTCCGTGCCGCGCGTCAACGTCAGGCAAACGTCCTTATTCACCCTGTTGTAGGCATGACCAAGCCCGGAGATGTTGACCACTACACACGCGTACGCGTCTATCAGTCGCTTATGCCGCGGTACCCCAACGGTATGGCGCACCTTGCACTCCTCCCACTGGCCATGCGAATGGGAGGTCCTCGCGAGGCCGTTTGGCACGCCATCATCCGCAAGAACTTTGGTGTCACCCACTTCATCGTCGGACGTGACCACGCCGGCCCAGGCAAGAACAGCCAAGGCAAGGACTTCTACGGCCCTTACGACGCGCAGGAGCTCGTCACCAAGTACGCAGGCGAGCTCGGCATCGAGATGGTCCCTTTCCAACAGATGACCTACCTCCCCGCTTCGGACGAGTACCAGCCCGCGGACGAGGTTGCACCCGGCACCCAAACCATGGACATTTCCGGAACCGAGCTCCGTCGTCGTCTCAAGAACGGAACCCCCATCCCAGACTGGTTCTCATACGAGTCCGTCGTCAAGACGCTCCGAGAGTCGTACCCGCCCAAGGCAAAGCAAGGTTTCACCATCTTCCTCACCGGATTGTACAACTCGGGTCGTGAGCAGATTGCACGCGCTTTGACCGTCAAGCTCAACGAGCAAGGCGGTCGGTCCGTCTCCACCCTCCTTGGCGAGACGGTCCGCGCCGAACTTAGCGCCGAGCTCGGCTTCACGCCCGAGGACAGGCACACCAACATCCAACGGATCGCCTTTGTCGCAGCTGAGCTGACTCGCGCTGGCGCAGCCGTCATTGCCGCCCCGATCGCGCCTTACGAGCGATCGCGCGCTGCCGCACGCGACACCGTCGTCCGGACAGGCGGAAGCGGCAACTTCTTCTTGGTCCACGTCGCCACCCCGCTCGAGTACTGCGAGAAGACGGACCGAAAGGGCAACTATGCCAAGGCGCGCAGAGGAGAGATCAAGGTCAGTTCATTCACCCAGATCAGGGCGGAAAAGGACGCGTCGCGTTCGGGATGTAACCCTGGTATTCGAACCTGACATGTATTTTTCTCACGTGTTTTTTTTTCTGTTGATCTTCTTAGGGCTTCACCGGTGTTGACGATGGTGAGTCCAATCTGGACAAGCATCGGTCCGCACATGTGAGCTTGTGAAAGCTGACCATGACTTGCGATGATCTATTGCAGTATACGAGGAGCCCAAGAATGCCGATCTCACCGTCGATCTCACCAAGAACAGTATCGCTGAGATCGTGCACTCGATCGTCCTCCTTCTCGAGTCCAACGGGTGAGTTTCCTACGGCGCGTGGGAGTGCCAGCAATATTCCATCACGTTGCTTACAACTTCTGTCTCTCCCCTCCAACAGCCTGATTTGAGTAATGGGATTATCTGCGTACATAGACAAAATCAAAACGATTTCTCTCAACCTTCGACGTCGAGGTCTGTTTTCAACCAGCGCGTGCAAGGAATGCGCCGCAGACTGTGGAAGCTTGGTGGCCCACCGTGGCGGCGACCAAGGGAGGATTCTGCAGATCCTGCGTATATTTTTTTTGGGAAAAGGTGGCATCTGTACAGTGTCAGGCAAAGAAGACGAAGCGGGGAGGTGGAAGTTGAGGACGGACGGAAGAGCCTGTGTGACAGAGTCCGCGCACACCTGTGATGGAACCCAAAGAGGAGGATACCGAAAGGTATACGACGAAGAAACCTTACAGCCTGTTTGAATCCCGGCTGCAGTGGCCGAAGACTTGCTCGTAGCGGGGTGCGTCGGGGACCGGCATCTCCGCTGGCCGAGGTGGCCGAGCCTCCATCACATGATGCAGCAGTTCTCGTCGTTTCCACCTAGACCGAGGCTGTCGAGTTCGGGTGGCATGTCGCCCACGACTTCCTTGGGAGGCTGACCACACTCTTGCATCTGTTGACGATCAAAGAAAGATGTAAATGAACAGGAAACAACGTTTGGAGGAAAAGGAAGGGGCCTTGCATGCAGTGCTGCGATTGATGAACGAGCGTAAGTATGCGATGTTGCACTTACCGAATCCATGAGCTCCTGAACTTCTGCGCGTTTGGCCTGCTTCTGCTCCTCGGTGCCGTTGTCGAAGAGCGGGTCTTCGAAGCAGGTGACCACTTGGGTGACGAACCGGTGTTGGGCTTCGTACCGCGCCTTGTCCTCGGCTGAGATTGAGGCCGCTGCGGGAGACGCAAAGTATGGAGGATACTGTTCAGAAGGCGAATGGAAGAGAACACGATTTTGTCAGTCTCCTTCGAGCTCGCACCAGATGTAGATTTACTGATCGCGGACTTGGACAGGAAGCTCCGCTCCTCACCTTGTCTCGCAACTCCTTCAGAGGCTCATATAAGATGTCCTTGCTGAGCAATTCACCCATCATGTTTTCCAACATCTTGGCAAGCTCTGGCTCTCCCTCTCCGCCTTGTCCGCCGGCACCCGAGCCCAGGGCCTCAAACAGTCGAGCGAGCTCCTCATCGCTCGGCATGCCATCTGCGCCGAGCCCGCCGAGTCCACCTGCTCCTCCAGCCCCACCTTTAGAGGCATTGCTGTCCGACTCGCGGAGCTTGGCCATGGTAGCCTTGATGGCCTCTGCAAAGTCAGCGGGCGGTGCGCTCGGGCCCGCGGCTCCAGGTGCGCCAGCGGAGGAGGAAGAAGAGGCACCAGCTGTACCGGGTGCCCCGAGACCCATGGCCGCCATCATCTCCTCAAAGCCCTTCATGAGCTCGTCCTCGTTGAGGTCGGGCATGCCTTCGAGATCATCGTCATCGCCGGCCAAGGCATCTGCTAGTGAGAAGGGCTTGGGATCCGATTTCGAGGAGGACGAGGCTGTGGCTGCTGATGCGGGGTTCGAGGAGGAGGCTCCTGCTGTTGCTGAATCTGATTTACCGTCTTTTGAGCCCTCTGTTGGTCTTGAGCCACTCAGCGCTGCTGGAATAGGCTTGGCTGTTGTGCTCGGTTTGTTGAACTCGTCGAGCACATCTATTCCATTTGCGTGTTCGAGAAGGTGTGGGTCGAGATCTTCAGTCCAAGGTGGCCCCCGAACTTTGCTCAGCGCGAAGTCACTCACCATCGAGATCGTCAAGGTCCTCTTCCACCGCTGGTGCCGGCGCTGGCGCAGACGAGGTGGTCGCTTTCTTCTCTTCTTCGGTCATGTCTGTCTATCCGTGTTCTCTTCCTGACTGGTGGTGGTGGTGAAGAGCATCGACATGAGCCAGCGTGAGTGGACCTAGTTGTGGACTCAAATCTTCTGGCTGTGGCTGATTGACCAACAGCAGTCAACATTCAGCAGGGCACAGGTGCAAGGCGCGCACTTGAGACGCAGATGTATGACAACGACAAAGAGGAACAGGACAATGACAGCGAGGCGGTGAAGCTCGGGAAGATGCACAGAAGGAAAAGCTGGGCGGCAAGAGACGAATGCATGCGTGATGCAACAGTGCTCGGAAGCTTGCGACACTTTCGTCATGCAGAAGCAAGCGCGGACGGCTCTTTACACCTTGGCTTTTACTTCTTGAGCGGTGGCCTTCGCGGAGCTGGCTGCTGAGCTAGCGACCTCCTTGACCTTCTCTCCCGCATCCTTGACGGCATCCTTCAGCGTCGCGTCTTTTGGTGCGAAGTAGTGATATCTCTGCACCACGACCGAGCCAAGGGAAGCATCAGTACGATTTTAAGTGAGGATGTAGGCAGGCTGGAGTGGACTCACGCAGAATCGAGCAAGCTGTGTATATTGTGCGGCTGCGTTGGTCATGTGGCATGCGAAGAGGAGGTAGTTCCGTGGTTGTACCCGCCATGCGAAGCGCATGAACACAGTTCTGAACAGAGCGAAGGAAGCATGACAGAGCCAGATGTCAGTCCGGCGCATTGGAAAGGGAGCGAGAGTGCGTGCGGCAGTCCATGACTCACGAGTATGCTGCGAGTGCTGTAGTCATGGTACCACTGATCATCTCCTCATTCTTCTTGAGATCTGCGATGGCTGCCAGAGGAAGACCCCAATTCGCTACAGGGCCCCAGAAGTGTGTTGACTATATTATCGCAAGATGATTCCCGATCAGCCACAGTCGCCCTTGCAGCGCTCAGGCAGCCGTATTCCACTTACGAGGAAGTATTCTCTTGCTGCTGGTGAGCGGAGCCAAGCTGAGAATCCGGAGGCCATTGCTGCGTTTTGAGATTGGGAGGCCGTGGGTAGAAAGAGCGAGAGCAAGAGGACTAAGCTAAGATCCAGGGCGAGGAAACTGGACAGAGCGGGAGGGAAGAGGTTCGTGGACACTTGCGAGACTTCAGTGCTTCGAAGTTGAGCTTGATGAGACCGACGATGCTCCACCAAAAAGGTGCCGGCAAGTGAGCAAGGTGGAGTCACGATTGTTGGGATGCGTCGTTGGACTTCTCGGCCGAGTCAGCTACGACTCTCGGCCGATACATGCAATGCGCCAAGAGAGCCACCAACGTGGCCAAGTGACGTCGCAAGACTCGCGGCTCAGGAAGAAATGAAATGGTCAAAAAGCGGCCCAAGCAACACTTTCTCGCATTCTCTCTTCGCCTTCTCCCTTCCTACCCTCACAATCCCTTCATCGACTCGCACCATGGACAACGCTTGGACGCTTCCAGCGGAAGTAGTGCTAGACAAACTCGGCGTCGACATCTCCCAGGGCCTCACTGCCGACGAGGTACAGCAGCGGAGAAAGCAGTATGGACTCAACAGCCTACCAGAAGATCCACCAACTCCTCTCTGGAAACGAATCCTGGCCCAATTTGAGGACACCCTCGTCCTCATCCTCCTCGGATCGGCCATCATTTCCTTCCTGCTCGCCCTCGTAGACAGAAATCCAGAGACAGACTCGCTTGTCAGCGCTCTCATCGAACCCTCGGTAATCTTCCTCATCCTCATCGCAAACGCAACCGTTGGCGTCGTACAAGAGTCACATGCAGACCAAGCCCTCGACGCTCTCAAGGAGTACTCCCCCGAACAGGCTGTCGTTGTGCGGGACCATGGTCACGTCAGTCGCGTGGCAGCTGCCGACCTTGTTCCCGGAGACGTCCTCCACCTCAATGTAGGCGACAAGATTCCCGCCGATGCCCGTATCATTTCACTCGCCTCATCTCTGCTTTCCGTCGACCAAGCCATTCTGACTGGCGAGTCAGAGTCCGTATCGAAGCGGCCTGCCGTCGTCAGCGATGTCCAGGCCGTCAAGCAGGATATGAAGAACATTCTTTTCAGCGGAACCACCATCACCACCGGATCATGCACTGCCGTCGTCGTCCAGACTGGATCACAAACCGCAATTGGCCAGATCCACTCACAAATAAGCAACAAGGAAGATGAGGAGGAACAGCGCACTCCACTCAAGCAGAAGCTCGACGACTTTGGCGACATGCTCGCCAAGGTCATTACCGTCATCTGCATCCTTGTCTGGCTCATCAACATTCGTCACTTCAATGATGGAACCCACGGCGGTCTGCTGCAAGGAGCCATCTACTACTTCAAGATTGCCGTCGCTCTCGCTGTTGCAGCCATTCCCGAAGGTCTGGCTGCCGTCATCACTGCCTGTCTCGCACTTGGCACTCAAAAGATGGCCAAGAAGAACGCCATTGTTAGACACCTGCCCTCCGTCGAAACTCTCGGTTCGACCAACGTCATCTGCTCCGACAAGACGGGAACACTTACCACTAATCAAATGGGTGTCACCAACTTCATCACTCTGTCGACTGAAGGTAGTACCCTGGAAGAATACGCGGTCGAGGGTACTACTTTTGCTCCCCACGGTGCCGTCTCCACCGCGCTCGGCAAGCCAGTCGGCAAGCCGAACAAGGCCGGCAGCGCTATCCACGCCCTTGCTGAGATCTGTGCTCTTTGCAACGACTCTGCCGTTGAATACAACGCAGACAAGAAGCAATACTCTGCCATTGGTCAACCTACCGAGGCCGCGTTGAAAGTGCTGGTGGAGAAGCTCCAACACCACGATGACTCCTTCAATGCCTCTCTTGCCTCACTGTCACCCACCGAACGCGTCACTGCTGTCAGCGATGCATATGAGAAGGCCAACCCGCGTCTGCTCACCCTGGAGTTTGGCCGCGACCGAAAATCGATGTCGATCCTGATTCGCCGACTTACCACTGGCAATGGCGCCCTCCTCGTAAAGGGAGCCCCTGACAGTATTCTCGAACGATCAACTTCCGTCCTCTCTGGCACTGGTTCCGTCCTCGACCTGAGCCCCTCCCTGCGCGCGGCGCTGGCCGAGAAAATCACCGCATACAGCCGACGCGGTCTGCGTGTTCTCGCCCTGGCCAGACTTGAGAATGTCTCTGCGGATCCTGCTTCGTACGCTGCCAATTCCTCTGCTGAGTATGCCAAGTTTGAGCAAAACTTGACTCTGGTCGGCATTGTGGGCATGCGCGATCCTCCTCGCCCCGAGGTCCGAGCTGCCATCGAGCGCTGCCGCGCTGCGGGCATCCGAACCGTCGTCATCACGGGTGACGACAAGAACACGGCTGAGACGATCTGTCGCGACATCGGCGTGTTCGGAGCGGAGGAAAATCTGGACGGGAAGAGCTACACGGGACGCGAATTTGATGCCCTCTCAGCGGAGGAGAAGGTTCAGGCGGCGCTCAGGGCCGACTTGTTCTCGCGGGTGGAGCCATCGCACAAGAGTGCACTTGTCGACATCCTGCAGAGCCAGAACCTGGTTGTTGCTATGACAGGTGACGGAGGTGAGTGATCAGGAAGATGGAATGGCAAAACTGCGAACGCTGTGCTGAAAGGTCCTTCTCCTTTTCTACCAGTGAACGACGCCCCTGCTCTGAAGCGCGCCGACATTGGAATCGCAATGGGTACAGGAACTGATGTAGCACGTCTTGCTGCTGACATGGTGCTGGCTGTGAGTCTCGGACTCTGTTTCTACCATTCCCACCGCATGTGCTCAAGCCCTGACAACCTTTTTTTTTTCGGGGCTACTGACAGGACGACAACTTCGCCACCATCGCCAGTGCAGTCGAGGAAGGTCGAAGCATCTACAACAACACGCAATCGTTCATTCGTTATCTCATCTCCTCCAATATTGGCGAAGTTGTCTCGATTTTCCTCACCGTCCTGCTCGGCATGCCCGAGGCGCTGTTGCCGATCCAGCTGCTGTGGGTCAACCTTGTCACCGACGGTTTGCCAGCGACAGCCCTTGGACTCAACCCGCCGGACGCCGGTATTATGTCTCACAAGCCCCGACGAAGGGACGATCCCCTGGTCGACAAATGGTTGTTCGTCCGGCTGTGCGTGGTGGGCACCTACGTCGGTATCGCGACCGTTGCGGGATACGCATGGTGGTTCATGTTCTACAGCGCCGGACCACAACTCACCTTCGATCAGCTGCTCAACTACCGCTCATGTGCCCTCGATTACCCCCAAGTAGCCTTCAAGACATCGCCTGCGTTTGGAGGTATTCGCTTCAGCTGTGACATGTTCACCCCGGAGCACCTTGCTGGCCGGGCGGCGACGACGATGAGTCTGAGTATCTTGGTGGTCGTCGAGATGGCCAATGCCATTTCTTCCATCACTACCAACGACAGTCTCCTCACCACGCCACCCACTCGGAACTGGTGGTTGATCGGAGCAGTGCTGCTCAGTATGCTCCTGCACTTCATGATTCTATACGTGAGTTGATGGAACACATGCGGCATAACTAAGAGCTGTCTGACTTACAAATTCGCTGCGTGCCTTCCTTGGCAGGTTCCGGTATTCCAAGAGATCTTCGTGGTGACGCCTCTCACCTGGGAGGAGTGGAAGGGCGTCTTGAACATCTCTCTGCCCGTGGTACTGGTTGACGAGGTGTGCAAGTGGGCCACGCGCAACATCATCGACCCCGAGACCAAACCGGCAAAGAAGGTCAAGGTCGACTAAACGGACTGTTCTAATACATCAACTTGGGAACACACGTTATTACCCATGTTATCCTTTCGTATAATGCCCGGCCCGCACGTTTGGCGCTGGTCTTGGATCCGAGTATATCAGTCGCAAGGGCTTTGAGATCTATAATTGTCGTTCTGAGCTAAGACCATTTTTGTGCCAGTAAACAGTCTTGGTTGCGTGTTGATTACGGGTGACGGACTTGACGAAGGACGAGTTGAGAGTAATGCTACAGATTAGAGTGAGAGAAAGTGAATGCGTGCGATTCGGAGCGGGAGGGTCGTGACAGCTGCTGTGGAAACCAGCGATGAGCGATATCCGAGGAGGATAGGACGAAGCCAAAGACTCAGTCGTAGTCGGCTCCACCATCGTCTCCGCCTCCGCCGTCCCCAAGACCATCTTCGTCCATTCCCTCTCCATTGTCGAAGTAGGAGAAGACGTAGTCATCATCCTCCTGATCTTCATAGTCGCCCAGCGCCTGCTGTTCCTCAGCTGCATCTTGCGCCTCTGCCTCGAGTCGAGTTCGACGTGCATCTTCATCCTCGTCGTCGAGATCGCCTCCGTTGGCATTGGTCAACCGGTCAAGGGCGGCGAGACGGGAGGCAGAAGGTCCTGTGGCTCCACCTGCGCGGGCTTGGTTGTTGAGGCGGGCAGTTGCACGCTCTTTGCGGACTACGCCTTCCATGTAAGAGTCCCAGATATCGGCTGGGAAAAAGTCCTTGTTCATCTTGACAGTTTTGAGCGAGGGCTGTTCTTGCTCTGTAGGTCGGTATTTGTCTGAGTATCTGACCAAGCCTGCAGACGAAAGAGGAAGGAAGAAAGGAGGTCGGGTGAGTGGTCCGAGTTTAGTGTCGGCTGTTGATGCTCTACGATGGCTCACCTTGAGTCTTCTTCTCTTTCTGGACGGTCCAGTAAGGTGACTGGCGTTGCTCTCTCATAAAGTCAAGCTGGTACTGAGCGTATCGCAATTCTCGTTCCGAGATGCGGCCCAATGAAGGCATGTTGTGCATATCCTGAGGGATGAGAGACAACCTCATCAGTTTGCCGTCCCACTTGGCCAGCCCTTGGGAGCAGCGTGTCACATCACAGAGCACGTACTGGGTAGAGCTTCATGGGTGTCTTGTCGAGTGCGTTGACGTCTTGCAAATCTTGGAAGCTGATGGTGGGCCCCAGACCATTGCCCATCGCGCCGCCCCCACGCCCGCCAAAGCGACTGCCACCTCGTCCGCCTCTGCCTCCACCGCGTCCAGACATGATTCCGTTACTTGAGTGCTTCGACTGGTGTATTGGACTGGTCGTTGTTCGCAATCGTGTGCCCAAAAAAGTTTGGAACGTCACGAAGTTTCTGCTCGGAGCGTTCTTGCTTTCAAAGAACAGCATGCAAGAACGTCGGGGGACATCTGTGAATAATGCGTCTGACCGGCGCAGATCTCTCCAGATGATCTCTAGTGTGACATTTGAGCAGGTTTATGTATGTGAAGAGCAAGTGCGGTCCCAGTCTTAACCCACGCCCAGGGGCGTCCTGCCAATGTGAAGGTATGTGGATTCCTGATGCTGCCATGTAACACTAATCCATGAGCCAAGTCGAAGAGCGGTTGGGAACTCAGTAGCTCTTTCCCGGTACGATGGGATGGCTTGCAGAGAGTCCACCATCGACAGCGAGGGCCACGCCATTCACATATGAGGCCTCGTCGGACGCAAGGAAAGTGACTGCATATGCAATCTCTGACGCAACACCATAGCGTCCCTGCCAAGAAGTCACAGCACAGAAAGGGAAGTAAGCACGGCTGTTTTCGCTTCCTCTCCTGCATCTTGCGCAGCCTTATCCTGGCGCGAGACGGTCGACTTACTGCGGGGTTGAGTTGTCCGATCTTGCCCTCGGCACCTCGATCCCGTGCCATCTCGAACACGGGTGCCGTCATGCCAGTCTGGTCATGGGGATGGAAAGAGAGGTGTTCAGATCGATCTTCAAGCAGGAAGATTCAGCATCAATGATCCCTCATGACAACTCACCTCGATGAGGCCTGGGCAGATTGCATTTACTCTGATGCCCGTCCTCGCAAGCTGCCATGCCCCAGTTTGTGCCAGACTCACGACGGCCGCTTTCGACGCCGAGTACTCGACCGAGCCGGCTCCTGACCTCAGTCCAGCGACGGAAGAGGTCATGATAATGCTTCCTCCGCTCATCGTCTTGGCTCCGCCCGAAGGGACGACTTTCATGGCGAGGGATGCGTACTTGAGCGCATGGAAACAGCTGACGGTGTTGATCTTGAGCACACGGTCCACATCTTCGGTGTCGGTATCATGGAGTGGCGCACCGGTTGCGACGCCTGCATTCGCAAAGAAGATGTCCAGCTGTCCGTTCTCTTTGATGGCCCGGTCGCAGAGGCCTTTCACTGCTTCTTCGTCGGAAGCATCGCAACCGAGAATGGTGACCTGCGGTGAAAAAGTTTGCTGACGTCAGACTACGTTAAGACACTTGCATGGGTGAAAGGCCTTACCTGCACATCCGGATACGACTTGTTGATAGTTTGCTTGAGGTCTGATAGGTTGTCTTCCTCGAGGTCGGTCAAGTACAGATGAGATGCGCCTGCGGAATTGTCCCAAGCGTTGCACAAGCTTGGTCAGCTCCGCTTCTGGCTAGTACATTGAAGGCAAGGCAGGATCACCCACCTTCGTGTGCAAATTGGAGGGCCGTGGCTCTGCCAATGCCGAGGAGGGAGCCAACTCCAGTCAGGATGGCTACCTTGCCTGCTAGACGACCCGATCGCGGTCTGGCCGAGAGCTGTTGTCTGAGCAAATCAATCCTGGCCCGGGTCTGTGCCAGCGCACGTTCCGCGGCCTGCTGTGCTTTAGAGGAGGAAGCCATTGTGTTGCCCAGTGGCGCTGCTGAATGGTCGAGCTGCTCGATGCGGAGGAGGAGGAGGATGAGGCCAAGGTTGAAGCTGAAGCCAGCCAAGTCCGGTTAGGAAGGTGGGCAAGCAAGAAGCCGGTGGAGAAGGTTGTGGGGAGGGATACGGAAAGATATCGGAAAGATTAGATGACACATCGCGCTCGGTCCTCTCCGCATCGGCTTCCTAGTTCCAACTCATGCGGCTGGCCTTCCATCCCTCATTCCAGCAGTTCTTGAGCCATCCATTGAAGAGGGGCTTCAGCTCGCTGGGAGCAGAAACGACGATCCTGATCTGATCAAGATGAGTGCTGCCAGCGCCGAGATCGAGAGCAACCCATACCTCTTGCTCGCTCCAGCGCTGGCTTCGGATGATCATCTCAAACTCGCCCTCCTCGCTCACGAAGATGACCTGACTTCAACAAATCCCCCGCCAGCAACTCAACAGCAAAAGCCTCAATCGGATCCCACATCTACCAACCAGGAAGACGACGAAGCTAAGCAGGCTTGGTCTCACCAAGCTCCTTTGCGGCCAGCGCCACCGCTGATCCTAGCCTTGGTCAGCCATGTCGACCCTCATGACCGAGAGCTGGCTGCACTCGTCCTCTTCCGGCGCTCTCCCAAACATCCCAACACGCTGCTCGCCATCGACGCATGCCCCATCCGAGGCGACTTCAGAGCCAGCGCCCTCCCTGCAGCGCCTCCGGGATGGAAGGGTCTCCGATTCAGCTTTTCCTCTGCCCAGAACGTCCTCACTGGATCCACCCCAGACTCTCGCTCGCTCACGGACCTGATGAGAGTCGCCAAGGAGTTGGCAAACAATCATGGGGAACATTACGGAAACAATCCGCATGTCCGAGACGATCCTACATTGGGCGACGCAAGGCATGAATGGGACGCCGAGTGGAAGTGGTTGGAGAAGTACATCGGCACTCTTCCAGACCGAGCCGAAAAGACGCCCGTCTTCTCAAGATGTGAGTCGAAGGCTGAAGACGGAAAGATGAAGTATCAGTGCTGATCAAACTTTGCATTCTCTCCTGATCATTGCTTACAGTCACTCGATCTGCCGTGCGGCCAACAAGGGCTGCCAAAACGTACACTCCGGCCTCCGACGAGCTCAAATTCACCTTTGGAACCTTCAATGTCAACGACAGGCTTCCCGATTCTGACCCCAACCTCGACCTTCGGACATGGATTCATCCCGAGGACGACCCCGACGTTCTCGTCCTCGGCTTCCAGGAGCTCGACCTCTCGCGCTCCGCATACATTTACTTTAATCCCAAAAAGCAGTCGATTTGGTCGCAGGCGATCCTGACCAGCCTTGGTCCTGTCCGATCGAAGCAGTACACTATGCTCGCCTCTCGCCAGCTGGTCGGGATCTTAATCTTTGTGTTTGTCAGGAACGAGCTCAAGGATCACATTCATACAGTTCGAACGGCAAGCTTAGGCGTTGGATGGGGAGGCTGGGCGGCCAACAAAGGCGCAGTCGCTGTGCGATTCACCTATGATCCTCGAACACCCAAGGTCAAGTCGACGACAGTCCCACCGAATTCGCTAGCCACGGATCATCTGTCCGTTTCCGAGGCAACATCAGCAGATCCCCATTCTTCCAAGCCTAGCAGCCAAAACGGAGAAGAGTCGGACAGCGGTCTCAAGCGTCACCGGTCTCTGCGCCATCAACGTCACAAAAGCCACAAGGAGAAACATTCCAAGGACAAGCATCAGACCAAGGAAAAGAAAGGCGACGAGACTGAGAACGCCCTCGATCCATCCGCATCCGATCCACTCCACCGCATCACACATGCTTCCGAGACGGTCACCCGCTTCTTTGCAGAGAGAGAGCACCATGCTTCGCGCATGGGTGGCAAGTCAGATCCTGAGGTCGAGCGGACTTTTTGCTTTGTCTGCGCTCATCTGAGCGCTGGGTCGGACGCCGAGATGAAGGAGCGCAGGAGGAGTGATGCTCGAGAAATCCTGAGGAGGTTGGAGTTCTGGCTGGAAGTCGACCCGAGCGTGGTACTTGGCGAAGAAGGTGATAAAGCTCAGGCTTTACGCGCTTCGATATCGGCAGGCCAGGGCAAACCTGACGTGGATGGAGTAGGCGCAAGTGTGATTACTGGTGCAGATGGAACGACCATCTCTACCGTCGGCGCTACTACGGTCGCAGACGTTGCAGTCGCAGCCATTCTCACTCAACGTCAGAATGCCGCCCTGGGCGGCGATGACCACGAAACGGACGCTCCAGCTGCGATAGCCAGCAAGACTGCTGGCGAAGTCACCAAGCTGGATCCTGAAGAAGTGGAAGAAGAAGCAGACCATGCGGACATTGGGGCCAAATCCATGCTGGAGACTGAGCGCGGAATCGTGGCGGATGATGTTGACAAAGTGCCAGACGGCGGCGAGGCCGATTCGATTGCCAACACGCTCTCGGAATCATTGACCATCACATCGACTGACGAGACAACGCAGCCCGAACCGTCCGTAGTCAGCACTCTCGTGGAAGATGACGGAGTGCTCAAGCCTGTAGCTACCTCCATCGTTCCACCTTCTGCCAGTGAGGTTGTGACCCCGCCTCGCAAGCCTCGCCTTTCGAAAGTAGGAGACGCGACGAGCTCAGGCTCACCGACAACGACGACTGGTCTCAAGCCCAGTCCCGCGAGTCCCGCCACCACTCAGTCCTCGTCAGTGAACGCTACTGCTACCAAACCCCCTGCAGCCACACAGCCGCCAGCCGCGCCGACTACTCAAGCTGAAGCTCACGCCTCCGCCTCCCAACTCCAGACCGAACCGTACACCTACTCCATCTCTCCCCTCTCACACGATTTCCTGTTCTTCATGGGCGATCTCAACTGGAGGCTGGACGACGTGCCCTCAGACGAGGTCCGAAGGAGGTGCCAAGCCGGTGCTCAGCAATGGGAGAATCTGGCCCGATTCGACCAGCTGGTCCGGGATCGAGAGTGGGAGATGCGCAGGAAACTGTTGGATTTCGGCAAGGGCGGTGATCGTGCATCGCCTTGGGCCCAGGTCAAAGATGATGCTTTGGCTGTGTTCCCTGGCGAGTCAGGGGGTGTCGTTCCCTCAGGAAGCGGCAACAGTGCGGCAAGTGGCGGAATCTCTTCCAACCCGGACTCGGGTCCCGGCTCCAACCCTCTCAGGACCTTCGAGGAGGGTGCTTTGGGTGGCTTTGCACCGACGTACAAGTATGACATAGGAACGGATGCGTGGGATACGAGCGAGAAGCTACGAGCTCCCGCATGGTGCGATCGCGTGCTGTGGAAAGTCGCTCCGGGACTGGTGGAGCAGATCAAGGCACGGGCGAAACAGCACAAGGCGAAGAACAAGGCCGCCGAGTCTGCTTCTGGTGAGCCGGCTCGTACGGAAGGGGATGGAGATTCGAAGGCAGTTGCGACATCAGAGATCGATCAAGGAATTGCAAGCGGCGGACTGGTAAAGCTGTTGGAGTACGATTCGGTGCCGGGAATCAGGATTAGTGACCACAAGCCGGTGCGGGCGGTGATCGTTGTGAAGACCTCGGATGCGATGATTTAATCATACTGTATGTCTCTGACCTCTTAGTGCTTCTGAATCATATCACTATTCAGGCATGATTTCAAGGAACAGTTCATGCCATATAAGAAGGGAAAGAGCGGAATTGTGTGGCGGATTGCAGATTGCACGATTGCATCAAGGGTATTTCTTTTCATTACTTGGCAAATGCAGCTGTCATCTCTCCTCGCTCTTCTGCCGCTTGCCTTCCCGACCGTCTCCTCCAGCAGGCCTGGCCTTTTTCTTACCACCCGCCGACGAAGCGCTTTGCCTGGCTTCAACGGGCACGATGCCACCCTGGTCCCATTGCTCCTTCAGCCATGCTGCGCACTCATCAGCGGAAACAGGTGCCTTCCGGCAATATTGCCACGCCAGCACCGCTGTTTGGATGCGAGGCGTAAGTGGACCTGGCTGGAAACCGAGCGTCGTCTTGATCCGATTTCCCTGTAGAAAAATTTCGGGATGCTCGATCAGTCAAGGAAATGCATCAAAGCTGATACACCATAATTTGACTTACGTCGAGAACGGGCTTCTCCTCCGCTCGGTTCAATAGCCCATCGTGAGAGAACTGCTCCCAGAGCCAGACGTGATCCTTTACGATGCGCTCCTTATGCTGGTCGTCACCAGGGCTCAACATCAAGGCGTGAACGAGCGTAAACAGGAGCGCCGTGGCCGGATTGAGATGTAATGCAGACGAGGTCAGGCTCGGTTGTCTCAAGAGAAGTCCTGGGTACGTGAGGCACGATGAGTTGTCGGGACCGATGGACGAATTAAGCCGGACTCGCACTCACCAATCTTCGCGGCCATTCTTTCCTGTGCGTTTTCTGACACTTCGACGTCGGGCCAGATGCCGTTGGGCAGTTCCAGCTCGCTGGCAGCCGATGCATTTGCTGATGCCGAGATGAATTCCTCTCGCCTTGAAATGACGCTGCTGAGGAGAGCTCTGGCCCTGTGCAACGCCAAGGCAGGTTCTTTCGCTTGCTTGTTTCCGAGCTACCGACGAAATGAAAAGTGTCAGATACTCAAACGTGACACCTGTTGTCATCATCCGTCTTTAATGCAAAGACTCACTTTCAGCCCATTCGCAATCGCTGTCTCTCCCGCCCATAGCAGCTTCACCTTCTTCGAGCTGGCGCCACCCACACGCTCGATCACGGCAAGTCCCTCGAGAGGAAGGACCGCCGCGCCTAAAAACAGTCTTGCCCGCTGTTCAGCATCTAGCAGGACCTCGACCATTGGCTGGGGTAAGGCGGCGACCCATCGTCGGGATGCAGGTGTCCGTGGATAGTGCGCCAGAGCTTGGACCAACTCGGTGATCACATCATCTGGTGTCTTTGGAGCGACTGTCGACTCCATCTCGACATCCCCATTTTCTGTCGACCCTGTTTCGCGCACGTTTGAATCGGCTTCACTTTGACCCGAAGCCGCCGTTCCTTTCGCATGATCCCACACGTCCTGAAGAAGCGAAGCAGCTTTGAAGGCGACCACAGGGGACTCCGGCACTGGAGTTGAGACTTGAGCCTCGGGCGGGATCAGTCCAGACGTGAGCAGTGCGGCACTCTCGACATTGCGTGGGTGTGGGTTCAGGGCAGGTGAGGTGGTATCAATCTCGAAACAAACGAAGCGGTTTTTTTCGTTTCCTGGTTGAGGATTGAAGACGTCTGCGTAGCGCTGGAGAGCGATGACCAGTATGATCGCTCTCAAAGGGTCTGGGCCTGGAATTGCAACCAGAGGATGAGGAAGGTGCTCGGAAGAAAGGCGCCAAAGATCGCTTCAGTGTTTCAAGGAGCTGTTGCTCACCTCTGATCATCTTATCCACTTCGATTCCGAAGCGTTCCCGAGACACTTTGTCGAGGAAGCCGTGACGGAATTCTATCCGTGCCCGTTCGATCTCCGCATCGTCGTTGATGATATCGGTCTCCTCTGGCTCTTCCAACGGACCGAAGACTCGCTTGTCCTCGGTGAAGAGTGCCCGGTCTCGTAAAAAGGGAGGTAGGAAGCATTGTACAATTTCCAAGTCGACGGCATAGTTGAAGCGTGCGGCAAAGCGAATGCACCGCAAGAGTCGGAGAGGATCATCAAAGAATGTCTGATTTGCTGGTAGCGGGGTGCGGATAATACCATCAGCAAGATCACGCAGACCCTGGAAGAAGCGGACAGGAAGTAGACCAGAGTATGCTCAGTTCCGGTAAGAGCCTGGTCACATTGTATGCTGAGCGCCGAACATACCATACGAGTAAGATCCTCGACTTCTTCAGTGTGTACATTGTAGAACATCGAATTGATTGTAATGTCGCGCCTCACGGCATCTTCTTCGGCCGTCCCGAAGCTCTGCAACAGTAACACTGATGCTTCAGAAGGATATCGGAGAAGTCGCAGCACCCAGCGGACTCACCATTACGGGTATTCGAGTGTCCCCATCGTATACCTCTTTCCTGAGATTGACAAAGTCGAGGTCCAAGCCGAACACTCGCGCGGTCGCCGTCTCGAGATTTTTGCTCTGCTCCGGATTTGCGGCAATCTTGGCAATGGAGCTTGTGACTGGAGCCGCCGAGGAGCCTGAGCTGGCGGCAATACGTTGCGCAAGGTCTGAAGAGGCGAACTGGGGGGAGGAAAGGTAGGCAGAAAGGAGGTGCGCAAAAGGAAAGCCCGTGAGAGAGGAGAGCGTGACGTCGAGATCATGCGAATCTTTGCTCAGGAGCTGTGCAGAGCAGACGAGGAGCGAGCATCTGGTCAGCGCAAAGGACATGGTGAGGATCCAGCTTCGTGCCTTGAGTGCAGGGCTCACCTTGTCGCGGACCCAGCCTCCTGCGATCCTTGCCTCTACCTTGCCGCCGCCTATTTTCTGGATTTGGGCATATGTGCTTTCGTTGATGACCTCGATGGGCGGACCCTTTGGATTGGCTGGATCAGGCACGGTGAGCAGCCTGGGAGCGTGGGAAGATGAGATCCACTCGCACGTGTGTCTGAGCACGGTCGCGATGTTTGCTTCTGCCTCTGTGAGCTGAATCTTAGGGGCAGGCGTGGAAGCAGCAGGAGCAGCAGCCATGGCTCTGGTGTGCTTACAGCAGGACGGAACAAGCGAGGGTACGAGAGGGAGTCGAGGCCAGCCTAGACGTGCGCGAGATCGATACAAGACTCTGTGCGGAATCATTCAGCAGGAGCTCATGTAGCCTCCCAATGGGAAGGAGTGAGTGGACGGACCATCATGCTTCCTTCTTGATGTTCGTTGCCTCGCCTCGGAGCCTTCTCAAAGATAAGATTAGATAACTCAACTTTTTCCTGGTAAATACAACAGATACAAAAAGAAAAAGGGTTACTTTGTGCATATGTAACGAAGCACGTCCGCTCGATGCAGCATGACATTCATGATTCACGATCCTGATTATTCCATCTGACCTCAACTACTGAGGCCCGAGTCACTCCAGCGACGTCGCCAGCGAGTCTCAAAAGTGCCGTCTGATACCCACGCCGCTGAGTCTCTCTCGGACACCATAGCATCGACACAGCAGGAGATCCGATGCGGACGGACAGGTCGCTAGATCAATGACAGACACCCGCCAGGCTTCCTACAGGGAAGCAAAAGAGGCATTCGTGTCCGACCTCACCGGCTCATCTGTGCACACTATCAATGCAGTCTCGCTCACAGCCATTACCACCTACATTCTGTGGGCAAGCATGCGCTCCCGCAGTCGGACTCGGTCATCTTTGCTCAAGACTACTGCCTCCGCAACAATACCCACAGAACTGGGCGTCCTCATCTTACCCATTCTATTAGGTACCACAGCATTGGCAAGCCGGCCCATCTTGCTCAACGTCACCCTCATAGTGGCCATAGCAGTCGTATTGCGGCGCTTCTCTCAGCCGGACAGCCTCGCGACCCAGTTCGCATGGCGTCTCTTCTATCAGGAAGAGCGAAGACCTCTCTCAAACACATCCTCACCTGCCTTGAGCTTAGCCAACCCAGCGAAAAAGTCGAACAGGACTCATTCTCATGCAAGAAATGACTCGCTCCAGTCCAACGGCACCGCTGCTGATGGATCCGAGGACGAGCCATTCCGAGTGTCCGTTGAGTCCAGCACCGATACTCAACCACATACTCCTTACATGAGCCCAGATGAAGTTCGTCGCCAGGACGAGGAGCTCCAGAAAACCATCGAGCAGCAGCAACAAGGCAAATCCCGTCTGGGTGCCGCAACCGCCTCTCTGACCTCAGCCGATCTGGCCGCACGTATCGCCATGCCGATAAGACCCTTCCTCACCATCTACAGAGCACACATGATGCTCATGACCATCATCTGCATCCTGGCAGTAGACTTTCCCATTTTTCCGCGGGCTTTTGCCAAGTGCGAAACGTGGGGCACAAGCTTGGTGAGCTCTTGGTACTTTGTATGCTGTCGCGCTCTCGCTCATAGTCTCACCGGCTGACAATATATGCGCCTCTCAGATGGACATGGGCGTTGGTTCCTTCGTCTTTTCTCTTGGTCTCGTCGCAGCAGGTCCTCCTCTTCGTCGCAGCATCATTCGTTCCGTCAAACAACGTCAAAGAAAGTATCAGCATTATCAGCCATCGCTCTCTTCAACTCCTGCCGTGTCTTCTCCGTTGGCCCCGTCCGCCTTTTCAGCATCTACAGAACCCTCGAAACTTACCTTCAGCATCAGTAATAATCCCAACACCAGCGAGCCATCGCTGCTCGCTCAGCTATCTCAAGACGTTCGCAGATCTCTTCCGGTCCTCGCCCTCGGTCTGATCCGAGTCCTCCTGGTCAAATCGACAGAATACCCAGAACACGTGTCGGAATATGGCGTCCACTGGAACTTTTTCATCACTTTGGGGTTACTCCCAGTAGTCGGCACATTGGTCCGATCCGGCCTACAGCGAGCCTCCCAGCTTATCTCGCCGAAAGACAAGAGAGAGCCAGAGTCTTCGAGCAGAATCATATCCTTCGCGCTCTCGCTCGCGATCGTATATCAAGCCGTGCTGTACTTCACACCTCTTCAAGATTGGGCAATTTCCAACGACTTGAGCACCCGTCAGGACATTATTGGAGCCAACAAGGAGGGCATCGTTTCATTCCCCGGATATCTTGCCCTCTACCTCCTCGGCATGGATCTAGGCGCATATGTGCTCCCTTCAGATCCCTACCTGGCGCACCGCCTTCGCTCGAGACGAAAATGGACGAGCCGGAGGGAAAGGGTCCTAGAAGTGACAGAACAGAAACACGCCCAGCAAGAGAGACTGCGGAAAAGCGAGGAATTTGAGAGAGCCACGTTCCACAGTCACAACTCATCCTTGGCGTCAATGTATGCAGGAGAAGCCACTACCTCATCACTCGCAGAAGGACTGCTGCGAGAAGGGAGCCAGCCAATCCACAGACATGCAGCCAGCACCTCCATCTCCTCCCATCCGGGCCTTCCCTCGGCCGTACTCGCCTCGACAATGACGTCCTCAACTACGTCTCAACCTTCGCACGCGGCCGTCAGTCCACTGCACAGCCACGTCCTCCGACATAGAGCTAATGGCTCTCTCTCCCGGTTGTCCACATCCTCCGACGGCCTCTCTTCCATCCTACATGCGGCAGCACCTTATCCCGCAGCGTCCGTAGGCTCCCCATCATCCTCTACCAAGCGGCCAAATCCACCCAGCTCGAACAGCGACAAATTGGCAATGATCCTCTTCAGCTTTGCTTCCATGTGGTGGGCGCTGTATTTCCTTTTCTGGCTTGTTGGCGCCCAACCCAGCCGGCGGATAGTAAGTGGCTTTGTCTGGGCCTGTCGATTTTTCCCCACACATCTGACATCACGATTGGGCGCATTTCAAACAGGCAAACGTGATGTACATCATCTGGGTCAGCGCTTACAACACCTCCTTCCTGTGCGGCTACCTCCTCGTCCACATGGTCTTGCTTGAGCCGTTAGAAAGCGCTGGAATCGAGCGTGCACGCAGAGGAAATGTCGACTCTGATTCGCTGCAGAATGACAAGGCAGCGGGAGGGGCTGTGGAGGTGGCTTCATCTGGTTTGGCGCGGGGCGGTCGAGGACATGTCGACATTACAGACGTCATCAAGAGACAAGGTACCACGCCCATACTATTAGAGGCCTTGAATCGGCATTCGCTTGCTGTATTCTTGCTGGTGCGTAGCTCCACCGTGGGGAATGGCCATGTTTGCGTTATCATTGTACGTGGCTCATCTTAGATCTGCTTGCGTTTTTGACAGGCCAATCTCCTCACCGGGCTCGTCAATCTCTCCCTCAAGACGATGTACGCCTCACACTCGGTCGCACTTCTCGTCCTGTCCCTGTACTTGGCAGCATGCCTCTTCGCTGCCTTGGCGTTGGATCACTTGCGCATCAAAATCTGAACCGCATGCTTCTGTGGATTTGTGGACAACACTTCACTTGGCGTCAGGATATGTCAACGAGGACTGGGCTTCAGGCACATGTGGCAACATGCAGTGAGAATGCATGACGAAACATCTTATTTACTTGTCAGTTTCTGCTTGCGCCGACCCTTTGGGTGCAACGGAACCCGAGGTTGGCTCGGCTTCCACCGTTGTTTGTTCAGGGGCTTCTGACTGTTGAGGAGCCTCTGACTGTTGAGGAGCTTCTGGCTGTTGAGGAACTTCTGACTGCGGTGCTGGTGTGAGCTCCTCAGCTGGAGGAGCTGCTGGTGCAGAGGGTGCAGGTGGAGGCGGCGGTGGAGGGAAGACTTCTTGTAGCAAGTCGGGCAAGAATTGACTGAGCCGCTCCATAGTGACTGCCCACAGCGCGGCTTGCGTCTTGCTCCGGGTGTCGGCAGAGTCAGGCACCGCAGGAGGCAACAAGATGCCAGACGCACTCATCACCAAGAGCACGTTTTTCAAGTTTTCTGGGATGGCCTCCGTCTGCAGATCAAAAGTTGTCAGCATTTCAGCTCCCGCACTCGAGGTTTGTGTCGAAAGCAGACGTACCAATGGATCCTTTGGTCCTCCAGCCATGAAGTGCTTCATGAAGTCCAACAGAGTAAGCCATACGTCCTGCAGGTCCGTCTCGGTCCGCGCAAGAGCGGTCAACAAGTGGAGGAACAATTTGCAAGACAGCCCGCACAAGCGGATCCGGACCTCGCCGAGACCACCCGCTTGATTGGGCTCGCCTTTCGTTGGCCGAATTTTGGTAAGCTCGTTCAAGACGGGGAACAAGACTTGATCGAAAATAGGACGGACTTGCACTGGCTCCAGCGGGATAATTTCGGCGCAAAGGAAGGCCCGCTGCGACTGAGTGAGGGCAGCTTGGCGAAGAGCTGCGTAAGAGGACAGGCATTGCGAAGCGATAGCCCCGAGTAGTGTCACCCAAGTTTGCTTCCAGGCTGTCGTGAAAACGAGTGTTAGCAATGATGTGAAACTGGAGAAATGCAGATTCAACATAAACAAACTCACCATCTTCGTATGCTATCTGCGAGTTTGCGATGACGTTGGGAATCTGCAGTCGCAGTGTTTCCAACACGGACACCGCCTCCACGGCTCTCTCCCTCCTCGCCTCTTCTGCTTCAGCTATCTCCTTCTTCTCAGTGAGCGTTTGGCGCCCCGAAGCTTCCTTCGCGCGCGCTTTCGATCCACCGGGACTGCCAGGTGCAGTTCCGGATGCCGCTGTTGCGCCCGCATCGACTTCGCTTGCATACTCGCGCAGCAGGGAGAGGAAGCCGAGAATGTTCTCCGCTGAAACGTTGGCAGAAATCCCTTGCTGGACCGCCTGCAACCCAAGCTTGACAGCAGTGGCGGACGTGTTGGGACCCTTTGAGTGGTCCCCTATCAGAGCGAGGAGGAGGCCCCATTCAGTGCTAGACTGGGCCAGAGGCGGGCTTGATTTGAGTATCTCCACGAGACCGCCTAAGAGCTGAAGGGAAATCACAGTCCGGGTCTCATTTGGAAGAGATCGGATGGTATCCAGGGCCAAGAACAGCTGATCCCGAGTCGCCCGTTGTTCCGCTGCTGCGGCTCCAGTACCAGATATGAGTACGCTCGCTTGAGACGCAAGTCTGAGTGTCACCACAACCGCCCGCTCGACGATTAAAGGATGGTGTGCCTTTGGAGCCCCAAGGATGGCAGTGACAAAGTCATACAGCATCGACCATGTCTTGGGAATGATGTCTGCATCGCTGCAAGCCACATCTGCGAACATCTCCATGGCGAAGACGGCGCTCGCATCGTATCTTGGGTTAACCGGCACGCGATTGCCACTTGGGCCGCCCTGGTTTGGCGTGGATGTCCCGGTGGACCCTTGATCCGGTTTCGACGCCTGCGTCACCATGCGAGTCGCCAAACTGTGCAGCGACCGCACTGCCGTCAGAAGAGCATCGCCTTTGAGATGCTTGATCTGCTCGTAAAGGTCTTCCAAATTACAACTGGCCACACAGTCAACAGTGGAGAGAGACGACTCCACATCCTGGTCACCGACTTCCAGAGGGGCCAGCTCCTTCTCTGCCGACATAGGCGCCAGCAGATATGACGACAGCGTGCTGAACAGGCCACCACCTTGCGCGCGTGGGTCGACCTGGACAGCACCAGGTATCTTCTTGGCCTTGAGCGGGATTCTTGATCGACCATTTGTAGCGGTGAAGTCCTGCATTGAAAGCATGCTCTCGGGCAGCAAGGTGTTGGCGAAGAGGTTCTTGAAAATCTCAAAGATGTCGGCCCAGCTGGAACGAATTGCGTCTCCGTTTCCGTTTGCAATTGTGAAGAGCACCACGGCAGCGAGTTGACCCTTGAAGTTCATGCCGAATCTGATCGAAAGGGGGCTCACAACTACTTTTTGGCCATCGATGTCAACTTGTGCGTTGGAATTGGTTGGTTTCGACGGCGACGCTTCGTCAAGCAGTCCTGTGACGGCCGAAAGGCCATGCACCATGAAGTCGAACACATCGTTCATTCCGAATTTGCGCGCCAAGGTCGCACACTGTCGGAAGCCCGTGATAGATCTCTCTAGCAGATACTCGTCCTGGAAGCTCGAGAACGCATGCGCCAACGAGGCCACGATGGGGCGCCAACTGTTTTCGAACATTGGTCGATCAAAGTCACCGGTGCCACAAGGCAGCAAGAGGCCGGTGGACGGTGTTCTCCGCACAAGGTTCTTCCAAGCAAAGTCGAATCCGAGCTGACCCAAGTGCTCTTCGGGCATGACAATTTCTCGCTTTTTGATAGACTCAAAGATCGTCGCGAGATATTCAGGATCAAAGTCCTTGCCCTCATTGACGCCCCTCAAATTTTTGCGGTAGTCCTCGAGTTGCATCTTCCGCTTGTTTTGAGGGTTGTGCTGATCCGTGTTCAGCATGATGACACTGTAAGATAGGACATAAGTTGCATCCTCGCTCGCGATTTCCGGGGGCTGTTGTGAATAGAAGATCTTGGCGAAAGTCTCGGTAATGCGGGCAATCTGCTGTGCCTCACCGGGCAGTCTAAACGTCTCCAATAGCTCCCGCAGAGCGTCAGCGATCGACTTGCCGTGGAAGTCAAACACGCTGATAAATGCTTCCAACACATTTTGGTTTTCTGGCCGAGAGATGTAGTCACCCAGCAGTTTCTTGTCGAGTCCCGGGCAATCTTTGAGGAACGAAGCCAGACTTCTGGCCTTTTCAGCATCGGAGCCTTGGGCTCCGATCAGACCTTGCTCCGCCATCCATTTTACGCCTTGTTTCGGTTTGACATTGAAATGACTGGCGGCCTCTAAGATCGCTGCCTTTCGCACCTTGCGCTGGGCCAGATCTTGCGGACTGATCGAAAGGCCCGATGAGACTTGGGCCTCTTCGGTGTACTCTTGACGGCTAGCCATGCCGCTGATCAAGTTGAGGATGGCATCAAGCGCAAGCACCTGGGTGCCGTCTTGAAGTGCCTGGGCAGACGCGTTAGCAGGGTCGCCGACTGATCCGGTGGAGGAATTTGCGGCATGTGCAGGGTTGGTAGCATGAATCGCTCGGCATAAGAAACGCACAACACGCTCATACAGATCGTCACAGTGAGCATCGCAGTCGTAGTTGACCCAGAGAGTCACCATCACGTCTTCTGGGATAGAAGTTGGCAGAGGACTCTGCGCGGCTCCAGAAATGGCGGCATATATGCTACCTTCGCTTCGACTGCCATCAGCCGTAAGCACGTTCTGAGTCTGAGGAAGTGATCCTGAGACATCTGCCACAGCAACGGTGAATCCTGAACCATGGCGCTCAAATCCACGGAATAGCATGTTGAACGTCTCGAGCGTAAGTTCGCGCGTCTCGCCCGTCGCAGGAGCTCGTTCAGAAGTCTTCAAGATCGGCGGAGGTGGTGGTGGAGGAGGTGGGGGCAGCGCGCTGCTGCCATCAAAGCTCGGGCCCGGAGCTCCTTCTGTCCGATTCGATGAGCCCTGAACCCTTCTGGCTGCTGCTTTGGCCAAGGCACCTTCGTTCCAAGGCTCCATGGTGAATGGAAATGTGGGAGCCAGACGATCCAGACAGAAGCCGACGAAAAGCTCAAACTGAAGCTTCAAGTGCGGCTTCATTGCCGCGAAGAGGGTGCCGATGGCTCGCAGGGCAGCTCCGACCATTTGCAGTTGCATCGCATTTGCTTCCGCTGCCGCCAGAGAAAGTCCCGCGCCAGAGCTGGGTCCTGGCGAGTTCCGCGCCAATTGGAACAGGTGCTTGGCCGCCACTTCTGTCAACAGGCTTCGAAGTTCTGCATATTCGGAGATGGACGTCCCAGTGAGCTCCAGAAGGGGTGTGAGAAGTTGCATGGAAAGGAGCCGCATGGTGTCGTTGTTGTTCGTGTCGTGAGGATCAATCAAAAATGCTAATACTCGAAGTATCTCAGTGATGGCAGGTAATCCATATGGTTCTTCTGTTGAATGAGAGTTTTTAGTCTCACGGCAATTTTTTGGTGGTTCAGCAATGGCATCCTCACCTGCAATTGCGGGCGGCGACGCATTGGTGAGTCCGGGCGATGCATCCCGCGCCGCAGCCAACACATCACTCTCATCCGCCGTTGATTTTGGGGCTGTGGCCGCCGTTTCCTGCTCCGCACCATCTTGAACCTCTGCGTCTTCTTCGCTGACAGGCGCGAGACCCTCGGCAGTGGCTGCTGCAGGGATAGCGAGACTGGTCGGGTCGGGCATCGTCATCCTCCGCATATGTGTCTTGCCTTCCGCAGGAGGACTTAACGGTCCAATTGCGGACGCGTTCACATACGAACTAGCGGCTGTATGCTGGCCCGCCGCCTCTTGGGACGCGCTTCCGGCTTCCGTCGAGGGAGGCTCATCGCCATTGGTGCCTTGTGAATGTGATATCGATGCTGATGGGATGTTGTCCAGGTGCCGGAAGATGGCCAAGAGCATATCACTCATATGGGCTTGAGCCGTTTTGCGTAGCAAATCCGACAGCCGTGTCTGGCAGCACATGCTCAACCCTGTCTCCATGAGCTCGCAGATAGCCTCATCAGACAGCACATCGGCGAGCGCAGGTTGCGATGTTCCCGGTGCGCTGGACACGATCAGGGTGCGCATGAGGTCCAGGATGCGAACAAGGACCAGCTCGTCGGACGACGCCGATTCTGCCGAGGAGCTTGTCGTAGTCGCCTCAAATCGGGAATGCGAGAGTGCATGGGCAATCTCTCCGACCACACCAGGCAGATCACCTTGCTCCGCAAGTGGCAGTAGCTGTGCGACGCCATGGCTATTCACTTTATACTTGGGCGGAGGGATGACACCGTGCACCACAAGCCGTTGTATCGATGCGAGGGCGATCGAGGTGGTTGCACCCGTGGTTTTGGGGCTCAGAACCACTTTGAGGAATGGATCCACGAGGAAGGTGAGGGGAAAGGTCGCTAATTGAGCCCCTGGCAGGGCGAAGTAGGTGCGTAGCTGGGCCCGGAGAAGTGTAAAGCGGGTCAACAAGGTCAGGGGATCATCTGCAGGAGCCGATGGGGTCGACCTTGGGGATACAGCGCCGGCCTGCCCGACCAATGGCACTGCTGTGCTTTCTGGCAGAGTCGATTTGGTCGCTGACCTGCTGCTCGCAATCAGTGTCGTTGATGTACCAGCATTCGAGGGCGGTGCCGATGTAGCATTCGGATTGGCTTGGTCTTGTCGGAAGCTCGCAAACGTCCTAGCCGCCGCGCTTAGCGCGGGCATTGTCAGACTCATGGTAGTCGTGCTGACCAGCGTGCTGGGCGTGAGTGTGGGCAGCGAGGCGGCCGCGACTGCGACCAGCTCGGGATCTGCCGAGCCGGGGTCAACGTAGGGCAGGCCATGGAAGGTTCCGTGCAAGGCGAGGGCGGCGGCTTGGGTGTATGCGGCCGAAGAGGCAAAGCCTCTCCTGTTGAGGTTCCGTCTGAGCGCCGAAGTGACCGCAGTGATTTCGTTGTGGACCAGGTCCACGAGGCTGAGCGACGGCTTTGCCATGAAAGGGCGAGCTTCGCTCGGGCCACTTGGGTGGGAGGGAGCGGAGGCGAAGTAGCCGGGCTGCGAGGCAGCTATGCCTTGAGCAGACAGTGCCATATCCGACAGATCCCTCGGTCACTATGTGATGGAGACGATGACAGTTGTTGAGGCCACGGAAACTGAGCAGAGTTGAGATGGAATGGTATGAGATCGCCTTGATGAAGCCGCGGAATGAATGAATGCTGTTGCGGGATTTGGCTCTATCTTCCTCTCACTCGGTTCCACGGAACAGTGCAAGCGTGGAATGCTCTCAATCATACTCTCGGCCGATAGGAACGAATTTCGTTTGTTTAAACATTTCCGAAAACTGAAGTAAGATGACCCAGGGAGCACCGTCAAGACTCAAGACATATTCGGTGATCCAATATTTACTATCGTTCCAGCCAGAGATTCGCAGCCGTGGTTCTTGAATCAGCAGCCTCCTCCTCCTCCGCAACCGCCGCCGCCTCCGCCGCCTGATGGAAAGAAAAGTGAAAAAAGCCAAGACGAGTCAGCCTCCAGATGTTGTGAGTTGGAAGGAGCGGGTATGGGACCGAGGCAAGATACTCACAGCCTCCTCCTCCCCCACAGCCGCCACCGCCTCCACCTCCTCCACAACCTCCGCCCCCTCCAGATCCACACGCAGCCCCTCCTCCAAATCCGGCGCCTCCCGCACAGACGGCCCCCGAGCTCGATCCACAGCCTCCCGAAGCGCACTGGCCTGAACCAGTCTGCATGAACGGCACCGACGAGACACACGCTCCCGAGCCCGCCGTGTTGCGATCAGATCCGTCGACGACACCACAGCCGTTCTCGGGATAGAAGTAGAATGGATAGAGCCCCATGTACGGGTACGAGGAGTAGTATGCCCCACCCACGAACGCATCGTCGTGGCCTTCGCGTCGTCTACCTTTGCGTTCGGCAGTCTCGAGCGAGTCGACTCGTTGATTGCGCTTCGACAAGGCCACCTTGTTGGTACCGTCCTTGCCGCCCACAAAGACGGCCGAGTGTGCAGACGGATGTGTGGCATCGTCAAAGGCGTCCTCGGGCTGATCGCCAGGTTTTTCGCTGGCCTCTCGGAAGCGCTTGAACATGCTGCTGCTACCAGAACCTTGACTGCTGTTAAGCGCACGGGACATCCTCGTGCCGAGAGAAGGCTTGTTATGGACACATCCGCAGACGCTGTAAGGCTGTCCAAAGGCGTCCTTCCACAGCTTTGCCGTTCGCTCAAATGCGCCCGAGAGCGTGTTCTCCTCAATCTTGTCGTCGTGATTGATGAAGCGGCCCACGTTCTCCACAGTATCCCGGAAGTAGGAGCGCGAGAGCATGTGCGTGTGCCAGCACAGGTCAATGTCAAGCGTCGGGCAGAGCAGAGTCGAGTGGCGCGACATCAGATCCATCCAGCTGTGATAGCGCACAATCGATCGCGCCAGACTAATATCGTCGCGACCGGCAGCGAGATTTTCGGCCCTGGCCCATCCGAGCTTGGTCATTTCCTCGACAAACTTGAATTGGCGCTGGACTGCACTGACGAGGTCAAGCGTGGCCTTGTGCAGGCATGTGCTCTCGTGATATTGAGAGAGCATGAGCTGTGCACGTTGCTGGATGGCCAGCTTGAACTTGTGCGAGGCCCGAGGGTAGGCTACCAGGGCCCGTTGGACGATGGTCCGTGACATTCCCTGGAAGCTGTAGCCCTTTCGAGGCCCGAAAACGTCCACCTTTTCAAGGACCAACTTGGGGTTACGTAGCCTTGCCAGATCTGACTCGACTCGTGACTTCCAAGGGGTGAACTGAGTGCACAGAACAACGTCGGCCGAGTTGAAGTCGAAGAACTGTTTGAAAAAAACCTTTGTCTACGTGAGCACAGAGGAGTCGACGACAATGCAACGTCCTCGGATGTCCACATTACTCACGCTGCCGTCTCGCAGATTGACCACAGTGCCGGCCATGCGATAGATGGTTTGATTGGACCACTTCTTGAGATCCTCGTGTAGCCGCCTGCCTCTGAGAGTATCCGCTTCGACAACCTTGTAACAGAACCGATCAGGGCACAGCCGGAGCCAGTCGTCCTCGACCAGGCCTCGGACATTCTGCTCTGGTCCGGCCGAGGTCCAGGGGACGAAGAGCTTCTTGTCACAGTGGGGGCAGGGCAGGAAAACTCCATCGGGCCCGGCGTCGGCGTCGATGTATGATGGGGTAGTCGATGGCACGGGAGGTGGCTGCAGAGCGAGGTGGAAGCTCCAGTGAGCGATTTCCTGGTTCCAGTGGGCCTGTGCCTCGGGCTGCACACATCGATTCGTTTTGGGGTCGATAGATGCGGCCTGGTAGAGAAATGAGACGATTCAGCGCGAGATCGTTTTTTTTTTTTGAAAAAAGGCATCGCGATGGATCCACTTACCATTTCCAATAGTGGGAATCTCTGGTTGAGGATGACGCTGCGATCCGGGTTTCGGTAGGCGTCCTCCCACACACGAGCAGGATTCAAAAGATAGGAATGCCAGATCATGAACACATCAATGGGTGGTAGTTCGCGGGGTGGCAATGGCGCGGGCTTGGGGACCTCATCAGAGTGAATGGTGCCGAGTTCGGTCGAGCTCGGGGCGTCAAAGGCGTAGATGTCATTGGTGCCGTGCTTGAGGATGCAGTCCACATAGAGATCGAAGCGGGCTGCGGCTCGTTGAAGATAGGACTTCCACCTGGTCTCCTTGACGAGCTCTTCGCTCAGATCCTCCATGGCCTTGCGCACCTCGGCGGGATTTTTAGAGTCTGCGTTTGGTGGCGGTGGTGCGGTGGGATAGTAAGGTGGACAGGCCGAGTTGGAGTACGGTGGCGGGACTTGACCGGGAGGGGTGTTGGCCCGTGGAGAAAGGTCATCCGCGCTGAGAAGCTGTTCGGCATCGAGTTCCTTTCCGTTTCGGACGTCCTCGCGCAGCTGTCTGAAGACGTTGAGCATGGCCAGATGGGCGCGGAGCTGGTGGAGATGCACAAATGCCGGGACAGAGGCATTCTTGCCGACCTTGAAGTTGTCGGTGACGGCGACCGTATGCGCCCCTGCATTGTAAGAGGAGCCTGCCATGGTGGTGCTCATCGTTATTGCATGTAAGAGTGATTGTTAGATGTACGAAGGAGGTGGCCACCATCCATATCCACGGGGAGTCGATGGAACCCTTTTAAAGGATGGGGAACGAACAGGATGCTTTCGGGGCTGAAGGAACTCTGTGTCGGGTGTGCCGGCCATTTCCGACTCAGAAGCCACGCCCTCGCTCCACACCACACTGCCTCACAAGACAGCCTTCCCTCGGTGTTAAAACGGGCAGTGTGCAGCATTACAGTACATATGTATTCATTCAAAGTGAGCCTTGTGCCCGCCCTGTTGCTGCCAAATGAATGCGCGATAAGCGAGGTCAGGTGGGCAAAGTTTATTGTTTTTTTGCTCTGTCTGCAACCCTGCATGCAGCCCTGTTCTCGACCCGCTCTTGTTTGTTGTGCCCCCCGCACACATCCAAGGCTGTGCTGTGCTCCCTCTCCCTCAGGGAGCATGCTCACAGCTCCCGAGTTCCACCGAGCGCCCCCCCTCTCTTCCCTCTCTCGCAGAAGCTTCTTTCGGTGGATATGTTTGGGCAGTCAACTCCTCACAAGGGGGGGGCTGTGAAGACATGCAGCATGACGGACGGGGTGCAAAACAACTCCATGTCAGATTGGGGGCAAGGAATGGGAAAGAACAAAGTCAAAGACCAGGGCGGAGGGACTAAACCATGACTTCACAAGAGAAAAAGAAAAACAGGTCGGGGTGAGTCGAGTTGGAAGACAAGGATGTGTGTTTCGATGGTGTTGAAGGGGGTGTGTCCGAGTGCCGTGTAAGTACATTCGTGTTGCTCGTCGACTGGCAGGAGAGAGAGAGAGAGAGAGAGCCGCCGGGTCACGGAAGAGGAAGGGGGGGATAGTGGGTCCACAGTTTACATTTCGCCAAGTCCGTTTTGAGAATGCAAAAGGTCGGGAGACCGTCACAAGCGCCGACCGACAGTGATGGATGGATGGATGGATGTGAGTTATGTTCAAAAAGGCGTAGGAGGTGTGCGTAGTTGGTAGGTGCAAGAATCCGCGGAAACAGAGCAGCAGAAAGTAGAAGAAGTCGGGATCGATGCCGCAACAAAAATGAAACACAAAAAGGGTGGGGTGGATGGTATCGGAGCCAAAGGCTTTGGTCGCAGTGAAAGCAAAAGAAGTGTGAGAGAGAGAGAGAGGGTTGATAGTTCGCCGGGGTGACGATTGCGTATTCGCTCTAGATCGTCCTGGAACAGGCAGTTGTGGCCCGGATCAAGTCAGGTTCGGATGGAGGGAGGAAAAGGTTGCCTTGGATTCAGAAAAAGGCCGCCCCTCCCGTCGCCATCTCAGAGACGTCACGAGAAGATCACAGCTGCAACCACAGCGGCCGCTCCGGTGGCCAGGGCCCACACCGAGCCCGATCGGCCGTGGACTAGCGAAGGCGCTGCGCCGGAACCGCCAGCGCCAAAGCTTGCCAGTTGGAAGTTGTTGTTCACACACAGCTTTCCGAACGGGTTGTTGTCCAAGCCCCGGGCATCCGACGGCAGCCAGCCAAACTTGATGCCCGTCTGGTACGACTGGTCCGCAAAGGCAAGGTGCTTCCAGTTCCAGAACATCCAGCCGGAGCCCTGCTCAAACACTTCCTGCTGCGTGCGGAAGTTGACCGCCAGGAACTGCATGTACTTCTGGGAGAAGGGGTACTTGCCGCTTCCGTACGGGAAGATGACCTGGTCCGTGTTGGGCAAGGTTCGTAGCGAGACATTGTTGTCTCCCGAGGGGGCACCGATGCTCCACTCGCCGGCAACGGTCGGGTAGAAGCCCTGGGATTGGCTCATCCCGATCCCGTACTGGCACACTTCCTGAAGCCGGAAGGTGTCGGTCGCATTCATCTCCTGGGGGCCGTAGACGAAGTACGGATGGGCATCCATGATGACTCGCTTAGCTTGAGTCTGGTTCCACCAGTTTTGCCAGTAGGAAAGGCCTTGCCAGGCATCGTGGGTCACCAGCATCTGGTTGCTGGGCGCATTGTCCAGACCGTTCGGGTAAGCGAGGGCATCCCAGGACCAAGGGTAGTAGCGGTTGACCTGAGTCTGTACGTTCTTCTGGTATGCACCGACGGGCTCGTTGACCGGTTGAATGCCGGTGACGGTGCCGTTGTACTTCTCCTGAGTGAACTCGGCAATCAGGTGGTTGAATGCAGTCTGCGTCAAGGTGTAGTAGGCGTCCTGGTTAGGCCAGTGGGCTACGCCGGCTCGTCCTGAGCCGGGGTATCCGTTCTGAGAGCCGGGGGTTCCGTGCAGATCGATCCAGACCTTCAAGCCATACTTCTGGGCGTATCCAACACCTTCCTTGAGCTTGTCGAACCGGTTGAGAGGCAGGTAAGGCAAGTTGTCTTCGATGCAGTCTGAGAAGGCCCAGTGTCCGATGGGAATGCGAACGTGGTTGAGACCAGCGGCTGCGATCTGGCGGAAGTCGTCTTCTGTGATCCAGGAGTCAAAGTGCTCGGTGAAGAATTGAGTGAGGAAGTCGTGGTCGATATAGGTGCCGGCAGTGTATTCGTCAATGACCGAATGTGCGCCTGGGGCATTGACTGCGTTGGCGTTCAAGACTTGCGAAGCATTGTTGTCCATCCACGGTTCCAATACGAGCCAGTTACCGCTAGATGAGGTGGTGCGAAAAAAGATAAGAGCATGGGATGAGTGATCTCCCCATTTTCGTTTTTCGACTGTGTGGAAAGGAGAGCCTGGGCGATACTCACAGGTTGACACCCCTGACTTTGTCATTGACGTAGTCGAAACCTGAGGAGGCAAAGGCGCCTGATGCCCGCTTCTGGTTGACAATGGCATCGATGCTGGAGCCCATTGGTAGGCCCCGGCGAGCATGTGCCTGTGCTTGCTGTGTTGCCCGCTCAGAGTTGTGTGCGCGGGCCTGGTTGGACTGAATATGTCTGTGGCGGGCCTGGAGTTCCTCTTCTGCACTGTTAAAGTAAAAGGATGGCGAAGCTGCTGTTGTTGATGCGGCTGCTAGGAGAAGGAGCGAGGATGCGAGTGTATTTCTCAGCAACGAGCTTGTTCTTCTCCGGTCCGAGGTTGATGTTGAGGAGGTGAGGCCGAACATTGTGTGTGGTCGTTTTCGGTACGTGCGACGAGACGGATGAAAGATGAGGAGATTGAGATGATCCCGCTGGCGAAGAGAAGAGATGCAGTCCTACGAGGTGGTGAGTCGGATGAAGAGTGGGGGCGATCCTGTGGAGATGGAGGTAAGAGGGAAAGGGTGAAAGAGAGAAAGAAGGAAACTGGCGAGTAGGAAAGAGAGCAAAGGAGTGTGATATATTGTTGGGAGGAGGAGGAGGAGGAGGAGGTGGTGACTGCAAGGATGCAGGCGTGCAGGGTCGAGTTCTGAGAAGGGGAAAGGAGAGTTGCTGTGTTGACCAGCTGAGACTTTGTTGGCCAGAGCGAGAAGGGAGAGAGGTCCAGAAGCAAGAGGGGGATCAAAAGGGAATGTGGGCCGACTTCGACAGGGTTGTGCTGAGACGGAGCCGGTGATCAGAAAGGGACCGTGTGCCCAGGTACTGTGCTTTGACTCGGGTAACAGGGTCAGGGACAAATGAGTGTGGGTTGGGTCAGACTGCAGAGGTGTGCTGAGAGAGCGTGAGAGGAGCGCAGGGCAAAAGAACGAGAGGGTTTTGCTTGTTTGGGTGGGTGAAGCGCGGGCAACGCAGACAGAAGGTCAGTCAGGCACAGCGGGAACACGCGAACAGATGGGATGGCCTGGGCCAGCGGAAAGCCTGCCTTTGTTAGCGCGTAAGATTACAACAGCAGACAAAGGACGCAGCAGCAGCAGAGGGTGCATGAAGCCCCTGCCGGTAAACTACACATCTTGTGACTTGTTACGTATAGCACCACACGCTCTGAATCTCGCCAAGACATTGCTTACGGTTCCTCTGCCGGGAGCGAGTGCTGCCGCGGGAAGAGATAAAGAACAGAAAAGCAAGCACAGAGAGAGAGAAACAGCCTATGTACATAAGCGGAAGCTAAGAGGGCGGGCGCGGATCAGCCGATCCTGCAGCTTCCTGTACCCCGAGGGGAAGCCATTACAATCACAAAGGCCGATCCAGATTGGCTGTGGATGTTGGCGGCCTGGGGGCCAATGGGGAAGGACAAAATGAGGCGATCTGCGCTTAATCAAATTCCTTCAAGACAGGCTTCGGAGCTGTGGTGGCCCTTTCTTCCCCCCCCCTGGCAGTCCACCAGAGTGGATGAGAATCAGGCACCGAGGGTCCCATCACCCATCTCGATTTCTCATGGTATATCCGCAGCTTTCTTTCCTTTCGGCACGGCCTTGTGTTTCCCCATTCTCTTTTTGTGTGCGGCTCCATTCGCCTTGTTCACCTCCAGTCTGACACCTCGCTCAGCACCGAAACATCCTTCCCTCGAGTCCACCACGATGTCACTCGGACATCTTTTCACTGGCCAGCCATGTCCCGCGCGTGCCATTGAGGTCCATGTTCATTCGGAAATGACAGGTCCCGATGTTCGCAATCTTTCAATCCACTAGAGGCGCACTCATGGTGTTTTCAGCGCTGCTAGTGGCAGCCATCGGGTACTGAATGAATCAACTTTATGGTACGACTTGTGTCCAATACTGTACACACAGTAGTATCATGTACCCGTAAGCGTCCTTTCCGCCTTGGGTCGTGTGCTCCGAATGCCACAGAAAAAAGAGACGTGGCTGCACAAAGTGGGAGTGTGCAACTTGTGCTGACAGATCAGTGCTTCTGCTGCTTCCTCCCGTGCCGCTGCCAAGGGCGCTAAGCTCCATCATGTCATGAGAGAGCAAGGTCGTGCCGTACTTACTCTGGCACTGACCCGAATTCCCACGACGGGCAAGAGTGAGTATTGGAAGAAACGGGACGGGTTGTCGACACCTTGCATGTATGTATGTATGTCTCCCGACGTCTTGCGGTACTGGAAGGCTCCTCCTCAGTCCTCACACACGTGTACATATGTATCGCCTCAACCTGGAGCATCGCGTCCTCGCGATTCGCCTGCAGCCGCATGTATCCAGGCAATTTCAAAAGCAGGCAACTTGATCCCGCGGGTGGTGGGCAGACGCCCTGGTTGCTCCCCCCTCCCTGCCGATCTCGCACATTGCAGATGGCGGGCGCCTCTGACCTGAACCCCTCCCGTCGTGATTCACAAACCGGTTGCACGACATCTTTCAAAGTCCGGCGCGAGGGAAAATCTGCTCATCCCCCCCCCCCCCCCCCCCCC
>LAXH01000004.1:163774-267773 GCA_001006505.1 Tilletia horrida
GAGCATGTTCTGAATGAACGAGACCTTAACCCCTTCCTTCCCCGGGGACCAACGTCCAGAAGGAAAGGGAATCGGGGGAGACGTCTCCATCAGCAGGCGGAAGGGCCAGACAAAGGAACAGGCAGGCAGGCAGGCAGGCATATAAATAAAGCGATTCCTCCTCGCGCACCTTCCCCCCTTGCCTTTTCCCGCGAGTGGTCCTCATCTCCTCTCGCAGTCTGTATTCCAATTCCGTTGCTTCTGGCATTCAGAATCGAGGGAAATAGAAGGCTGGCAGGATCATGACGAGCACCTCTTTCAACACGATCAAGACGGCCTCTCCCGCCTGGTGGAAGGCAGCCTGCGCCGCACAGCTCTACCCTGCCAGCTTTGCCGACTCCAATGGCGATGGCATGGGCGACCTCATGGGCATTGCCAACCATGTCGACTACCTCGCCCAGCTCGGGATCGACGTCGTTTGGCTCAGCCCCTTCTTCAAGAGTCCCAACATCGACATGGTGAGCGTCTGAATCAGTCTTGACTCGTGGCTCTGGGATGCGTTCGCTAAACAACACATGATTCTCGCAGGGCTATGACGTCTCCGACTACCAGGATGTAGACCCCAAGTACGGATCTCTCGCCGACTGGGAACATCTGTCCGCAGCACTCAAGGCCAAAAACATTCGTCTCGTCCACGACTTGGTCGTCAATCACACCTCCGACCAGCACGCGTGGTTTCAGCAGTCCAGATCCAGCAAGACTGGCCCCAAAGCCGATTGGTACATCTGGCGCGATCCCAAGATTGTCGACGGCAAACATGTCGAGCCCAACAATTGGGCCTCCATCTGGGGTGGCTCCGCCTGGACCTGGGTCGAAGCGCGGCAGCAATACTACTTCCACATCTTTGACACCACCCAACCCGACCTCAACTGGGATCTCAAAGAGGTCCGCGAGGCTGTCAAAGATGTCATGCGGTTCTGGCTCCAAAAGAGCGTCGTGGGCTTCCGGCTGGACGCGATCAACTTTATCAGCAAACCCAACGATTTCCCAGACGCACCCGTCACCGACCACGGCTCGCCCTTCCAGCCCGCCATCGAGCTGTATGCCCACGGACCTCAACTCGTCCCTTATTTGACAGAGCTGTACGACGATGTGCTGACCAAGTACGACGCCTTCACCGTCGGCGAGTCTGGGATGACCACGATCGAACAGGCGCTCGCCATGACGCAGCACGGCAAACCTCTGCAGCAGCTCTTCACTTTTGATCATCTCAATGCCGACTTGCCTCCCTCCACCACCTCCGTCTTTGAGGTCGGCCCGCCCCGGCCGAGAAACTACCAATCGTTCAGGGAGGCGATTGCAAAGTGGCAGTATTGGGCGCTCGAGAATGACTCCTGGCTCGGCAACTTCTTGAGCAACCATGACCGTGAGTTCACGCTCCACCATTAGCGTACATGAAGCTGTCGATTGGCTGATGCACTTGACTCCTCTTCCTACTTATAGAACCTCGAAGCATGGCAAACATGCTGTGAGTCTCCCACGCTTCGCTTTCGGTGCATATCGACAGAGCTCTACCTGATCCCTTACTTCTCCTTCTTGTCCAGTGGCGTCTACGCGGAGGACCCCAAGTACCGCTTTGAAGGTGCAAAGCTGTTGGCACTCTTCTCTTGCTCGCTCGCAGGAACGCTCTTCGTCTACCAAGGCGAGGAGTTGGGTCAGCTAAATGTACCCCTCGACTGGCCCATCAGCAAATACGACGACATCGTATCGAAGCGGTGAGTTTTCCCCCTCGTTGCCATGACTGTCAACCTATGACTCGTATGCTGAGACAAAAAAAAACATCTGAATGCGCCTGCGGGTCCTATCGTCGTCAGGTACTACGAAGACGTAATGGCAAGAAAGAAGAAGGAGTGCGATGAAAAGGGAGTCGAGGTACCAGCAGATTTCGAGGAGCAGGTCATGATGGGCATCATGCGAAAGGCCCGCGACAATGCTCGGACACCCATGCCGGTGAGTAACTCGACACTGCCTTTACCGTACTCTCTGCGAAACGAATGGGATCTGACCTCATGCGTACCTTTCCAGTGGGACGAGACGCCTTCCGCCGGCTTCTCCTCCGACCCAAACGCCAAGTTCTGGATGGACGTCAACCCAGACAACCGCGTCTGCAACGTCAAGGCACAACTGGCCGATCCCCAGAGCGTCTTCCACTTCTGGAGACACGCCATCCAGATCCGCAAAACTCACGACGTCCTGGTGTACGGCTCCTTCCAGCTGCTCGAGTTTCCTGCGGAAAGACAAGAGGATCAGCCCGTGTTTGGATTTGTGAGAGAGCTCGATGGCACGCGGGCCGTGTTCGTTGGAAACTTCTCCCGGGACCAGGTCAGCGTCGACTTGGCAAAACACGTCGTCGATGTCAATGGCAAGGCGCTGCTCGACTCGAACGCATCCAGCGTGGCCTCGAGTTACAACGGCAAGCGGACATCTCTGAATGCGCTGGATCCTTTCGAGGCTCGACTGTATCTTCTCTGACCCTGGCACCAATCCTCTCTCTCATCATGTATTTCTTACGACCGATCGCAACTCGTCCATGAGATTCAGTAGACTTGTGGAAACCAACTATATACAACAATGTGTCCAGGCGTGAAGCTTCTATGCGATATGATGCAGTCGCTATTATTGATACGAGAAGGTGTCCACGAAGTGCTTGACGACTCCGACGCCCATTCGGGACAGATCGCTGGTAGGGACGCGGACAATGATGATCGCATGCGAATTGATCACCCGCGGGAAGTAGCTGAACCTCCTTTCCAGCTTATCGCCCAAGCTCGTCTCGAGAGCCTTGATAAACTCCTTCTGGATCGGGAAGTATTTGGGCTGACCTGCCTCATGTTCCGGGGGCACGAGCGGATACCGATCGTTTGCCACACTGGGCGCCGATGCGTCTGAACTCTTGGCAACCGACACCGTCGCGTCGCCATGCTTGGCCCGTGTGCGGTTGCTTTCGACGGTGCCGTCGCCGACTTCGGCTGCATCTCGAGTCTGCTCCTCGACGCGTCGCAGCAGCGCCTGGATCCGACTCTGTTCGCCCTCGCGGTCCTCGGCGTCGCGCTGGCGCTGGTCGGGCGAGCTCTCAGCCGGGCTGGATGAGGAAGCAAAGGGTACCCAGGAGCGAGATGACCGCTTCTGTTTGATGGACTCGTCACGACTGGCTGGTTGGGACGTGATCGGGGTGGACTCTGTCGATGTCGAGGGCGGGACGGGAGTGGCGGTGCCTGACGTGGCCGCAGAGCTGCTCATTCCCGGCCTGTCACTCATTCGTCGACCAGCCTTCGCAAGCAGCGTACCTTGCTGGCCGTTGGCGCCCCCTTCCTGCTCCAGTTGTAGCTCCAGTTGGCGCTCTTCTCTCCATAGCCGTCGAAGCTCGCGTATCCGCTCCTTTGAATGCCCCGACTCGATCCGGAAGCGGAAATAGAGCGTGGTCAAGAGCACGGGCAAGATCAGGGGGAAGAAGCCCACCATTATGTAGTTCACAGGGAAAGGGAAAGGGTTTCGTTTGGGGTTTAGGAACCAAGGCAGCTGCGCTTCTCGAACCTTTGTCCACAACGACTCCTTGGGGACTTTGCCCTGAGGGAAAGAGTACGATTGGATCAGGCCTGGATAATCGGGCTCAATCTCGACATGGAGACCTTCGACGAGGAAAGGATCGCAGGGGAAGAAGGCGCCGGTGCGGAAGGGTACAGTCGGGTCGTTGACGCCGTTGGAATAGACGACCACTCTCCGGAATCGCTTGAGTGCGGCGATGAACAGCGAGTCAGGCATGGTCATAGCCTCGATCAGACCGCGAGGGCGCTTGTCTTTGTCCGTTCCCTCCGAGGCCCCATCTTCAATGTGCTCCCAGCCTGAATCGCGCAAGAACTGTGGAGAGGTTTGACTCGATCAGACCGAGCTTTGCGATTGGAACTGCAGCTGCTCCTCACCAATTGATCTCCCGTCCTGCTGAGGACTCTGGCACCGACGTATGCCGCAAACTTCCTAAATCCACTTGTCGGTGGGAGCATGCCCAGATGCGGTGTAGCAAGTGTGGAGAACTGGACTGGTTCTGGCGGCTGACGCAACCGCTTCGTAGTCGCCTCGTCTAGGCCGGAGGGGATCTGTGAGTCAGGGACGAGCGTGAAGAAATGACGGGAGTGCAGTAGCCCAACGACATAGCGGCTGACGAGACCACCGAGACTGTATCCGATGATGGAGAACATGCGTACGTGGCAGTGATTTGCCCTGAGTCGAGTGACCTCGGCGTCGATTTCGAGCCGGACGCGTTCCGCACTCCAGTCGATGCCGTCATATGTGCGTTCCTCGTTTGAGCGGGTGTTGAGGAGGACGAGCTGGATCTCGGGCTTCTGTTCATTGGGAAGGTCTGTGGGCTTGAGCAGCTCTTCTTCCCAAGTGAATTCGTCTGAGAGCTTTTGGCCCTTGGCTTCGAGCTTCTTGCGTTTGGCCTCTGCCTTTTTGATCCTCTCGGCCTCCTTGTCTGTCAGGACATGAGTCGAGGCATCAGACTTGGGCGCGAGGTAGGAGCCTGGATGCTTCTTGATGAGGGAGCGGCAGAGGTAGCGCAAGTTGGAGCTGGAGCCCCAGAGGCCGTGGCAGAGCACGACGAGGTGGACATCTTGGATCTCGGGCATGTTGAGCAGCAGTTCTATGTATGATCGAGTGCCCCCGTCTGAGACGAATCAAAGGCAGCCAGGAAAAGCGCAGGGGTCGAGCAGGAGGGCGGAATGCAAGGGAGAGGATGCGCAGAACTGAGCCTTGGACGCGCTCCTCTTATACAACCTTGTTGCTCAGCTGAGGCTATGTGTGTGTGTGTGTTGTGTTGATCATCCTTGCTGCAGCTTCGGAAGGAGCATTCCGCACATTGCGGTTACGTCATCCAACACCACGTCTGGAGGGAGGCATGCGGGGCGGGGGCCAAGCGCGAGGTGTTGGTCTCCAACCGCTCCTCAAGTCTGACAGGTGTGGGATGATGAGGTGTACCATCTCTGGGATGCGCGTCAGGACTGGTTCAACCCATCCTCCACCCCACCCAAACGTAGGCTGATCCAAGGTCAAAGATGACTGTATCGCAGCCTGCACTGCAGTCTCTCCATCTGTTCGTGTGTGTCCATGGCTTTGTGGGCACCCCTCAGGACCTCAAGTATGTCTCAGGAGCTCTTCTCAACGCAGGCGGGCCCCAATCCTTCATCCTAGGCCAGCATCATGCAGAGAGCAAACGGCTGCGAGCTGAGGTCGACATCGAGTCGCAAACGTCCGAGTCCATCTCAGAGACCATCGTCGTCCTCAACTCGGCCGCCAATGTGGGACGGACATTTGATGGAATCGATATATGCTCTTACAACCTCCTCAATGAAATCAAGGATCAAGTCAAAGCCCTGCGGACCACCACCACTGCAGACGGCCTGCCCAACCACATCAGCAAGTTCTCCTTTGTCGGTCACAGCCTCGGCGGCCTCATCGCACGCTTCACCCTCGGTCTCCTCGAGAACGACGGCTTCTTCTCGTCCGTGCCCCACCATCAAATACACGACGTCAAGGACGAAAATCTCCGTCTCGCGTTAGGACAACCTCCCCAACCAGGCATATTTGCGACCTTCGCCACCCCTCATCTCGGAATTCCTCCAGACAGCAGAACAGGCTGGCCATGGCTCGAACGAAGGTCGGCCGCCAGTCTGGGTCGGACCGGCATTCAGCTGGTGAGTAGAGTGTCTGGGGACAGAATGCTCCATTCGGTGCCCTACGTGCTGACTCAATGGATTCTTGCAGTACCTCTTCGACGAAGACTGGGTTCAGCATGAGAGTGATCGGACGTCCTCTTCCGGGTCAATGGGCATCCTGGAGGCCATGGTCCAGCCCACCTCCGCCTTCATCTCCGGATTAAATCGTTTCTCAAGGATAGTATCCTACGCAAATGCAACATACGACTATCCCGTCGCCTTTCGTACCTCGGCTCTCTTCACAGCCGACCCGTTCGCCGCTCGCGGCCTGAAGATGCAAATGGACGCCAAATACGAGGGCATCATTGCCTCCTACTCATTGCCACCTCGGCCGGCCAGCGGATTGCAGCGGTTCTTGAGGAGATTGGCTCCCCCCTCCGTACTCAATCCGCGGAGAATACCGCTTCCGTTCCCACTGAACTATCTCGCACTTGCAGTCGTGCCCATTGGCGTTGTGTTGGCACCATTCATTCTGGCATACGTCTTCATCAACTTCCGGATCAACGCTTTCAAGTCGAACATCAGGGTACGGAAGCAGCTTCGAGCCATGAGGCTAGACGCACAGAGAGCACGACCACAGCAGCTCACTCAAGGCGCGGACGAGCGGGCTCAAAGAGCGGCGGATGTGACATGGTATTCCCAGTCTAGGGCAAAGCTGTTAGGCAGCCCTCCCAAGGACCCGCAATCAGATCCAGCAACAGTCAATGCGTCTCACGTCCAGACGGCCTCGCCACACAAATTGAGCAAACTCATCTCTTCCCTCATCACACAATCCTGTCCAAAGTACCCTCTGCCTGCCGAATTGCCAAAAGGTCAGCGGGCCCTAACGTCCGTCCAGCTCAGAATCGTCGGGCTGTGGATGTCAATCTTGGGCACCAAATTCGAACGATTTTTTGTCAAAGTCGAAGACGTCTTGGACGCTCATCCACTCATCGTCGTGCGGCGCGAGGAGAACAGCACGGACATCAGAGGCCGGAGCATCGTACAACACTTCATCGACCACTTCATCACTCCTTTGCAATCATAATGCTCCCCCATCTCAGTACCGATTCATTCATTCAGTAGCTTAGTCAACAGCCATGTATTACCTAGTAGTGCTCATCGTACAATTGCAAAACGCGCGTTTCTGTATGTATCAAGTTTAAGGTTATCCAAGAGTAACCACAATGCACCTTTCCCCATCCTCTAAGCCTCTCCCGCCATCAGTCGGGCAACCGCATCGTTGACGTCTCCTTCCACTTCCGTGGAGGTGACCTCGAAGGCAGCTTGCGCATTGCCGCGACCCGCCTTCTTGCCCTTCGCCGCCTCGTGCTCGCCCCCGTCCACAGCTCCGACCCATCCGCGCTGCCGCTGGTAGGCAGCCGGGCTCCGATCCAGCAAACGCTCCAAATTGGCATCGGAGATAATCTCATCACCTCGGCGCACCAGTTGGACACGCTCGCCGTCCAGACGGAGCAGAGCAGCCGCCATGTCCGTCAAGCTCTCTTGCTGCGAAGAGCCCCGACCCGTCAGCGTGTTTTTGGATATTCCCGCAGGCAGCTTGAATTTGCCCTGCTGGATGACGAGCGCCTCGAGCTTGCGTTTGTTCCCGGCGCGCTGCAGGACCTTTTGCTCGACCGTGTTCGCAGACACGAGACGGAAAATGAGCACAGGCTGAGGAACGGAAGTCAGACGGTTAGTCATCTGATCGGCATTTGAGGCACTAGATTGTCAACTCACTCTCGTCTGACCGATACGATGCACACGATCCTGAGCTTGGAGATCCATTTGAGGATTCTAATACAGAGCCGAGAGCAACAGAAGTGAGCGGCGAGATCTCTAGCGTCGCAGCTCCCAGCCCAGCACAGCGACTTACCCAGTCAGAATCGTAGAAAATGACAGTGTCGGCTGCGACAAGGTTGATGCCCAGCCCTCCTGCTCGAGTGCTCAGCAAGAAGAGGTTGCATGCGTCTGGACCCTTTTCTTCATTGAAGCTCTTCATCTGCTGTCGCCGAAGCTCCTGACTCGTGTTGCCGTCAATGCGACAAATTCGCAAGCCTTTGTACTCTGCCGTGGATCCCAGAGTAAATTGTCCTCAGCAAGCTGGCGCTTCGAAATTGCGCATGCAGACCCAGTACTCACCCGTTGCCCAGTCCTCAATGATATCCAACATGGTGGTGAACTGACTGAAGATCAACACCTTGTGACCCTTGGCAAACAATGCGTCCAGCAAGCGATTCAACATGAGCATCTTTCCGCTCGCGTTGATCAAATCCTCGTTGACGACTTTGCAGCCAGCGTCGCGGTCAATCGGCCAGTCGAACAGGAAAGGATGGCAGCAAACTTTTCGGAGCTGCATGACAATATTCTCGAGGCGCATATTGTATATCTCCTTCTCTGTAACCATGGTGAGATCACAAAGTTGTCAGGAATGATCGGTTCAGGCAAAAGTTGCGAAGACTGAACAACTCACGCGCTTCTCTGATAAGCCACTGCTTTCCTTGCAGCTCCGCCTTCAGCTCCGAGGCCTTTCGGCGTCCCAATTTCCGGATCATCTCCTTGCTCGGTCCCTCATCCTTTTCCTCCTTTTTGGAGGTCACTGCGACTCCAGCTCGAGAAGTACCATACCAAGCAGACATGTTTGCCTCATTCATCTTCGCGGAGTCCATATCTTCGCCTCCTTCGCCAGCGTCGATCTGCCGCCACATCTTCTCGTTGAAGTCCGCATCGAGGGTGGAGTAGTCGACTTCTTTGCGAGCCCGTCGCTTGGGGTATCGCTCCGATCGCTCGGCAGCTCGCCTGCCTGATTTTCTGTCGTCGTCGGACCCGACGAAGTCCTCATCTTCCTCATCATCGTCGATTACGATCGGATTATCTGCATCGTTCCGAGTTGACGCTCTTCGCTTAGAGCCGTCGCGTCCACTAGTCTTGCTATGACCAGATTCCGGGGTTTTGGCCTCGCGCTTGGTCGATTTTCGTTTGCGATCATCTTTGGATTGGGTTTTCTTCACCGGCGTGTCTTTCGTCGACCTTCGCGATGGAGTCGCATCCGGTGTTTGGGAATGGTCGTTAGCCCGCGTCGAGCGCCGTGGAGTGTTGCGTCCCGGCGAATGAGGTTGTGCTGCCTTATCCGCCGACCGAGCTGGCGTCCCCATCCGCGTAGAGGCCTCTGAGATGGGAGATTCGACGGCAGTGACACTGCTACGGGTGCTCGTATTTGCTTCATTTCGATCATGCGCCTTGCCATTTCGAGCTGGTTCCGGTTCATCGTCTGAAAGCTCAGACATCTTTTCGGCTTGAGCTGTCTCGTCCCCATTGCCAGCAGCTATCTCCTTCGAGCTCCGTCCGTGCTTTGAGTAGTTGAAGCCCGCCAAGCGCTTTTCTTCCCAGTCGCCTTCCAGAATGTCAACGATCTCCTCCCACTTCAGGCCCGTCTTCTTTTCCATCAACCATCTGCGGATGTCTCTGCTCAAGAGGGCGTCGTAAAACTCCTTTTGCTCCGCAGTCAAGGGAGCGTACAACAGATACTGTGACGCAAGGCGTACGAAGAGTCAGCAATTTGGGATTGGCAAAGCACTGGCGAACGTGGAGGCTCACCTCCTTCTTCGGCGGCAAGTCTGTCTCGACGTCCGCCTTGAGTCGCCTCAGCAGGAAAGGCTTCAAGATGGCGTGCAGCTGAGTAATAATACTGCCTGATTGCTCCTTGCTCAGCAGCTTGTCGCCACCAGAACCTTCACCGCCCTTTTTGTCATCGTGGAGATCGCTAAAGTCGAACCACTTTTCAAAGGTGGCCAGGTCGTCGAAAATGTCCGGTAAGATGAAGTTGAGAAGCGACCATAATTCCGCAAGATTGTTGTGGAGAGGTGTGCCGGTGAGAATTAGTCGATTTGCTGAACGGTACGTCTTTAGTTCTCGGACGAGCTTGCAGTCCATGTTTTTGAGTCTGTGTCCCTCATCGACGACAATGTACTTCCAGTCCAGATACGCTAGATGTTTGCGGTCTCGCATGATGATTTCGTAGGAGCTGACGACGACGGGAAACGCGTTCTTCTCCTTTTCCGTCTTGGGAATGTGGTTGAGTCTGTGCTTCGTCCGTAGCTCGGCTCGCTCGGGGCCGCTTCCGTAGTACAAGATGACGGGGATTCCGGGAGTGAATCTGTGTTGCATGAGAGGTGATGAGAACAGCACGGAACACCAAAGTAGAGTCCCGACTACGACTCACCTTTCAAACTCGAGAACCCAGTTAGTGATTGTGGAAAGGGGTGCGCAGACCAAGAAGGGTCCCCAGACGCGGTTCTCCCGCAGATGCGCAAAAAAGGAGATTGTCTGGATCGTCTTTCCAAGCCCCATCTCGTCGGCGAGGATACCGTTCAGACCGTTTTCATACAAGGAAATCAGCCACTCGAGTCCGTCGATTTGGTAGTCCCGCATCTTGGCTCCAGTCAGCAAGCGAGGCTGGGAGCGTTCCGTCTTTTGTTGCTCGTCGTCCTCCCCGTCCTTTGCCTCGCGGGCGCGCTTCTTGCCCTTTTCTTTTCCGTTGACATCTGCTGAAGTAGCTGCAGCCTTGAGATCGTCTTCCTCCAGATAAGAGCTGATTTCGTATCCGCCCTTCACATTGCCGTCAGTTCTGCGCTTCTTTCTTGAGTGAGTGGGCAGGTCTTCAGACGTTTCAGTGTCAGCTTTTGGATTTGCCCGCGTCGCTCTGCGACCACCTGTGGTTGCAGGTGCTTCCTCTGCCGCCCCATTTTGTGCGGCCTGCTTCTTCTTGCTGTTCATCTCGGCACGTCGCACCCGTTCCGCTTCCATTCGTTCGCCCATGATACGACTGTAGATCGACGATTTCTCAAGCAAGAACTTGAGTTTGGCAATCCGCTGATCATGTTTGCGCTTCTCTTCCGGGCTCTGTTCTTCTGCTCCCGCCTCTTCTTCCTCCTGGCCGTTCTCGACTTTCACTTTGGCGTCGCCGCTGCCCTGAGCCTTCCCGTTTGAGGTCTCGTCAGGGAGCATGCCGTCGGCTTCGCGTGCCGCAGCGATGATAGCTTCGTCGTCCGACATGTCTACCATGTATCGTCGTGTGTGATGAGATGGAAGATGGTCGTGGACTGTTGGTGCTCTCCCAGTTCGAGACCGTGATGGTGTCAGCACAGTCGTCCCCCAACTTGGCTCAAAAATTCTTTAATTTGTCCGCCGCGTGACGCGTCACAGGCCGATCTTCGCGCGACGCGACGCGTCCGGTTCAACACCAGCATCTCCACATTCTGTCAGCTGTAACGCTGGCACACGATTCATATGTCCCTTGACTTCGTCGAAACGCACAATCAGTCGGACAAAAAAAAAAGGTTCGATGCTGAAGGTGCTACCTTTGGACCGTGCTCAGGTCGCTCGCATAGTCAGACCTGGCTCTGGGCTCGACAACGGCAGGATTGTCGGTCCATGGCCCGGAAAGCAAGCTACAAGCCGCTCCACTTGGCCGTGTCTGAACCATGGACCACCTTCGCATCCAACTGTCACTGGTGACTGAAATCCGCGTCGAGGTACGGCGCTGTTACTTCTTCAGTCGCGAGTTGATCCTTTCCGTGGCCATGTCGCGTCGAAATCTCGTTCCATGACCTTGCATTGTCCATCTATTTTACATTGTCTATCTACCTTACGACAATGACATTTTGGAACCCCTGACCTGACAATGCGGCTGGTGTCCTGGCATCAGCAAAGACCCGTGCCTGGCTGAGTTGTCCTCTGGTGATGCGTGCTGTATGAAGCCCTGGAAAGGAAGCCGAGCCTGCACGTTCGGGAGGTTATCAACCAGGCTGCTCACTGCTCGCTTTGACGCGAGCCTCTCGCTCACCACCATCATTGAAGAACGGCCATCACCTCCTTGTTCGACCTGCCAACTGCACCTCCCTGTCAAGGTTTGTTTCCTGCATTGTAGAAAGAGCAGATATGCCCCGAGCACCAGGCACGTCGCGGCAGCGAACCGCTCCACCCGCGAGGATGGTCTTCATCGCCCCCATCCCTGACGCCCCAGGGCCCACGCCGATGGATCTCTATGAGTGTCTTGATTGCCGCACTCGCATCCGCGAGAAACGCAACCATTCATACCACCTGAACCGTCACCGCAGCCGCTGTAAGGCGCGCGATCGGTCTGATATCAACGACGAGGATGCCCACCATGACTCTACTCAGGACGCTGATGGGAGCTCTTCCATGGTGTGGTTTGGCGACAGCTCCCTGGAAAATGGGGACGATCAGGTGAGCCAACCCCAAAAAAATCATCCCAGCAGCCCCTGGATGCATCACCCATAGAATCACAACACAACATCGAAGCTGATCACTCCCCATCGTGCTGGATCCCTGCTGTATTGTACTTGCTACCGTGATGGCCTGCAGAGTCTGTCGCTGTCTCATCACGGCCTGGCTGCGCCAGGTGATAGTAGTGTAGTCTCGACTTCATCCGCCCAGGTTCCCGCCCCACCGCCCTCATTTCTGGGCTTGGGCACTTCGACCTCCATCGGGACTGTTGCACCATTTACACCCCCCGTGGAAGTCGTCGTCAATGGCCAGCGTCAAGTACAGGCGCCAGGCGCGGCTCGCGTTGATGCTCCGCCGCCACCTGGCCTGCACAACCAATCGGGGCAGACACCGATTCACATCACTGTGAATATTCAAAGTGATCAAATCAATGCGGCTGCCGGCCGCGGACAGGCTACGGCTGCTTCGCAACCAATTACCATTGCGTTGACGATCAACCTGACCCCGAGTCCTGCTTCTACCTCCGCGGCCCAGGCGTCCAGTGCACGACCACGCCAGCGCCCGGCTCATAAGGAACAGCAGCCACGACAGAGCTTTCCAAGTCTGCCATTGCAGCCTCCGGTGCAAAACCATGTCCAGCAGTCTCTGTCAACCCAACCTCAAATCCAGGTTCATGCTCAACCTCAATCTCAGCCTCCGCCGCAACAGCAACAGCAACAGCAGAGCCAGGCTAGCCCTGCTCCTCCCCCTCAACAACAACAGCAGCAACAGCAGGTACAACCGCCTCAAGGTCAACCGCAGGTCCAGCCTCCGGCTCAGCTTCAGCCCCAGATTCAAAACGCAAGCCAACCTCAAGTTCCTCAGCAGATGGCCAACCATGTGCATCCTCAGGCTTCTCAGCATTCGACGCCGATGCAGGCCCAATTCCAACTTCAGCCCCAATTTCAGCCGCCACCGCAGCCTCATTCGCCGGCTCCCGGCCAACAGGCCCAGCAGCCAGGAAATCAGCTCCAACCGCCAGCCATGTTACAAGCTGCGCAGAGCTTATCGGATGCCTCGATAGGAGGCGGCTTGTAGAATGCGTTTGATGATGGCAGGTGCCACGCTCAGGTCTTTCCACTGTTCAATACACGTACGAGTTTTGATACGAAGTTGACGAAATCCTTCACAAGAAGGGCGTGGTGAGGGAACGTTTTGAATTTCCCCAATAAACCATTGAAATGGCCACGGCGTTCCATGGGAGAGACATGACGCCTGACGGCATGACGGCGGTCCACAAGAATCTCCCCACCTTGTCTCTCTCTGTCTCTCACATACTCTTGGGTCAACTTCGACTCGCACTCGTAGCTCCTCACTCATCCAGTCTAGGAAGAGAAGAGAAAGACTGGAGCAAGGCGAGAGTATCTCCATCGCATCCTCGTATCTGACCAAGTCGTCCAGCAGTCAGGTGTTGGTATCGAGAGAGCACAGCATACACCATGTCCAAGTGAGTAGGGGTACATCCTTCCAGAGAGAGAGGTATGGCAAGTCTAACCTTTCGCCTGGGTGGGCCTACAGCTACGACAAAGTCGTCAAGTCGGCCACCAAGCCAAAGATCGCAGCGCCCAAGCCGAAATATGTCGACGTCCTCATCACCGCCTCCTTCTCAGAGGATGCATCGCTCAACGAGATCATCCGCTCGCTCGCCAACCGTTTGAGGGAGCCCAACACCATCGTCGTCTTCAAGTCGCTCGTCGTCCTGCATACCCTCGTCAGACACGGCGCCGTCGACCCAGTCCTGTCTCATCTCGTCTCCAATGGCCAACAGCTCCGACTCAAACACATTGCATCCATAGACTCCAGCTCGGGCTACACCCCTCCTCGATCACTCTCCGTGTATGCCCAATATCTCGACACCCGCGTCAAGGCTTATAGAGAGCTTCGTAGAGATGTCGTCCGAGCTGCAGACCCGCGTGTCGCAGGATCGACCTCGGGCTCGGGCACGGGTGCAAGCCTGGCAGGCGGGCAAAGGTTGAGGAGGCTCAAGGTGGAGAAGGGTCTGCTGAGAGAAGTCAATGTCACTCAGAAGGTCATGGTCGCAGTCCTTGCATGCTCAGTAAGTCATGTTCTGCTTGGCCCGCGCGGAGTATACGAGGGCATGTTTCTGACTAACATCCTCCGATTGTAGTTCTTCCTGGATGATCCCAATGATGAGATAACACTTGCAGCCTTCCGCATGGCTCTCAAAGACCTGCTGGACCTGTACGCTAGCGTCAACGAAGGTATAATCAACGTCCTGGGTGAGTACATGCGGGTGTCCAGTACCCAGGCGATGACATTTAACGAAAGACTGCAATCTCATCGATCTGACCTTTGCGACATTCAGAACACTACTTTGAGATGTCAAAGGTGGATGCCACCAGCGCGCTGAAGCTGTATCGCGATTTCTGTGCTCAAACCGAGAAGGTTGTCGCCTACCTCACTGCTGCGCGCAAGTACTCGCACGCCCTCCGTGTCGCCATCCCACAGCTCAAACATGCGCCCATCAGTCTCGCAGGAGCCTTGGAAGAATACCTTAACGATCCCAACTTTGAACAAAATCGCGTTGAATACCGCAAAAACCGGCAGGTCGCAGACGGAGAGTCGAGCTCAGCGCCGGCCAAGTCTACAGAAGGTAAATGCGTCCATCTGCGCGGGAAGGAATTGAACTCTTGGCTGAAATCATTTTGCCCCACCAGCAAAATCAAAAGACGAGCCCAAGAAGGAGACTGAGGCCAAGCCCGAAGTTGCCGCGTCCAAGGCCCCCATCCCGAGCAACAACCAGGCCCTTCAAGACTTCTTCGCCTCAATCGATACAGATCAGCATACCATGGCTTTTCCCGGTATGGCCAGTCCGCAGAACCCAATGTTCACGGGTATGGATGCATTTGGACAACACGGCCAACTCGGCATGCAGCCTACGGGCATGATGATGATGGCCTCGCCGAACGGAAACATGCTTGGCCCACAGATGACAGGGTTTAATCCTTTCCTCCAACCTAACATGACAGGGATGCCTTTTGGGCAAGCACCTGTGCAGCAGAATGCATTCCTTCAAGCCCAGATCACGGGCATGAATGCTTTTGGTGGCGGCGCCATGGGCGGTCCGCAGATGCTTCAGGCTCAAGCCACTGGGGTAAATCCCTTCCGACCTCAGAGCGTCTTCATGCCCACCAACGCAGCAGGTGCCGGATTAGCAGCAGATCTCACCGGCTTCGGGATGATGAGTCCCGGCGGCAGTTCTGGACTTGGAGCAGGCGGCAGTCTGAACCGACTACAATCCATCTCCGAGAGCGGGCCCAGCACTCCAACTGTGACATCTCCCCCAGCAGCACAGCCGTCTGCAAGCTCGAATGCGGCTACTTCGCAACCATCGACTTCTACAACAACAGCATCTTCGTCTCTTTCTGCCGTCTCATCGCCGAAGCCCCTCATGCCTCAGAAGACGGGCAGCAGAAATCCTTTCGCCCCGCCTCCTGGCTCGACACCTCCACCGCCACCGGTCAACCCTCTCAAGCCAGCGGGCCCAAGTCTCTTTGAACTGGCCGCCGGAGCTGCTCAACCCGCGCAACAGGCGAACGGCACAGCGGCTGACTCGGCACCCAAATTGGTTCCTCAAAAGACTGGTCTGATCGGCAACATTGCCTCAGAATTTGCATTCGGTAATACCGCCAATCGAGCAACATCGCCAGCTGCTCCATCGGACGTCTCGTCCAACACCACACAGACAGAGACGGGCACAGGAGCGAACAGCTTGAGTACCGGCTTCAGCAACTTATCCGTAGGAGGTGGTAGCGCCGGCTCCACCGCCTTCAGCACGAGCTCGTTGGCTCCACAACCAACTGGATTTGGAGGCAGCGCCATCAAGCCTTTCCAGCCCACATCCAGCTTTGGCCAGACCCTTTCAGCACAAGTCACAGGAATACCATCAACCTCTTCCACTTCGTTCTTGGGCGGCGCGCAAGGATCGACTACAGGCGCGCTTGCACCGAACATGACTGGTAACCCCTTTGCTCGGTCAATGAGCCCCGGTGCGGGTGCAAATGGTGTCGCCACAAGTGGTGCAGCAGCGGCCGGAGGAAGCTTTGGATCTTCTCTTTTTGGCTCAAACGGGCCTAGTACCTCCACTGCAGGCTCAGCGACGGTATCCAATGGAGTCAACGGCTCCGCTCTTGGACCAACACCCTTTTCTCTGAACAGTGCATCGGGTCTAGGCTCCCAATTTACCAGTCTGGGCGGAGCGGGCCTCAGCCCGGGCGCTGCCACGAACTCTGCCGCCTCGCCTTCATTTGGTTCGAGCCTGTTCCGATCTGGAACAATCACAGCCAACAACTCCACCGCAGCGACCCACGGGGCAAACCCCTTCCCTCTTGCTGCGCAACCGACCGGCGCATTTCTGTCTTCCTTCACCAGTGGTCTCAACTCCGTGGGTGGTGGCTCTTCACAGCCTGCCAGCCTCCAGGCGCAGCCAACAGGCTTGGGCGGGAGCTCGATCAAACCGTTCCAACCAACCTCGGCGTTCGGCACGGCTGCCTTTGGTGGGTTGACTGCAGAACAACAGCAAAAACAACAGCAGCAGCAGTCGACGTCTCTCTTCTGAGTAATATCCGCGCCAATCGCTCCTGGCAACACACCCTCATTTAGAATTCTTCAACACCATCCGAGCTGGCGTCATTCGTCGCTGTCTGATTCTTACACTTTGCCTTCCTTTGCGCTCCTAATGAGCTTGTATCTCTCGCGCCACACTTGGACATTGGCCGATTCAATCACACCTTCCTGTGCTCTCTGACCATGGCGGCCTGGTAGTCGGACGTAGAATGGTGTCTGACGAATACCATGTCATGGCTGTCAGCGTTCCATTGCAGCCTCTAGCTCTTGTGCTACAGCTTGATTTGGCAATCTTTGCACGAAAGCACTGCATGAGCAAAAGAAGAAGTTCAGAAAAAATAGGATCATCGGGAGTATGACCTTCGACTTTGGACTCACGTCAAGCGGGCCTTGTCTGTTTTGTCCTGCAGACACCGGGTCACGTATCGCACAGCCTCGTCCGTCTCGCCCATCGCCACCAAGCGGCTTACAAACGGCTCGTATCCGATGGGTGACTTCTTCGCAATAGCTGAAAATGAATTATTGGAGCCAAATTCGGGAGCGTCAGTATGATCAAAAACTAGCACGCATCGCACTGGTTTCCTGGTCAGCTCACCAAATGCCCAGAGCCCTTCCCAGTCCCGATTTGAGGCCAGTGCGTCGACGCGGAGCTGCCACCACCGCTTGTCTGGAATCTTCCAGTCCGTCCGGATCTTCTCGGCTTTACGGAGCATGCCTTTCAACAGGCACTGACGCACTGTCTCGTTGACGCTGAGTCCAATGAATCGATGAATGCCACCATCTTCGGATTCGAGGGCAGCCTGGAAGCCTAGCAGGCGTGTCTGCTCCTCAATCAGCTAGGCCACAGACACAGCATGTCAAGAGCGGAAAAGGTCAGTCGAGATCGCACCGGGACGTGAGGAGAGTATATCATCAATCACCTTTGCCTCCAGCGCACGCTCCTTTTCCTCTGCGAAGAACTTTTGCGCCGTCTTGAGTTTAAAGATTCTGTCCTGCAGGCCCTGCTCGTCACGACCAAGGTCTGCTTCCGCTGACCCGCCATTGCTTGCTGCAGCTGCCGCTCGTTTGACGGCGCGTATCCTGGATTCTCGTTCGGCCTCCTCGAGAACCAGAAGGGCGCTCTCTGTCCGCCGATCGTCTTGGTAATAGTAATCTCTCAAAAGTTCCCGGTCTTGTTCTCGCGCGTAGACTTCGACCAAGTTGGACGCTAGCGAGAGATATTGTGTTGGCTGTTGAGCAGAGAGAGCATAGCGTGAAGCGGCGGTACCACTGGAAATCGAGCCACCGAGTCGATTCGGCACGCTGAGAAGTGATGACGCTGTTCCTTTTTGTTGTTGGTTGATCTGTTGGCTTGAAGGTATCAGGCTGTCGGATAGAGGAGCTTGAATAATACGGAAGAAGTCTCCTCGGGATAGTTGACCCTTGAGTCTCAGAAGAACATGGTACACTGTGATGATGAAAAGCTTAGTATGGGATCAAGACGAAGAGTCTGCATGTCGTATCTCACCCAGGTCAGTGTCACCACTCTCGATCGCCTTCACGAGGGCAAGCTTATCTTCATGCATGTTGAGCAGCAACGGGACTTGATCGACAGCGCGCGGCTCGTACTCAAGAAGCTGTTAAAGTACAAGTCATATCAGCAGGAGGCGATGAGCGTCTCATCCACAGCATTGCTCACCTTCGTGGCCAGCTTGGTCCTTCCCATGCCCCAAGCGACTCGAGCAATCTCCGCGTAGCTGATGCTGACACCCTCCCCCCACATGCCCTCAAACTTGCGGACGATCGCCTCCGTTACCACTTCGTCGGCTTGGTCCACAGCACCGCTCACAGCAGCTGTCGAAGAGGCAGCAACGCCACTCCCGTTGCCATTCGCAGACTGCACAACGCCGCCCAAGGGAAGTGGTCTCGAGATTTTAGCTCTGGCCCAGTGTTTGAGGATGGCGTCAGGTCGCAGGCTCAGGAGTTGAGCAATACGAGAACTGAGTAGATGCTGATTGCGCGCAGCGAGCCTGGCGATCAGCGCCGATGGACCCGTAAGGTGAGGAAGGGAGGGTAGCGGAGCAGGTGCTTGATATTCTTCAGAGGAAATCGGCAGGCCGATCTCGTACGCGCGCGCGGCGTTCAAGACGCGGAGTGTCTTGGCGGTTGTGACGAAAAAGCTAGGATCGTACATGTCCAGAAATGCTTTACCGAAAGCCGCCGCCTGTAAAGATGTGAAATTAGCGTCTTGAAGCACAGGAGACGAGGATAACAGAGACTCACCTTCACTAGCTTTCGTTGCCAGCCCACCTCCCATTCATGTACCGCAGCACGCAGACATGTGTCTACAGCCTCTGAGAGGTTTTCCTCCCCCTTTCGCGATGGCCGCGAGCTTCCTTCCTCATCCAAAGCAATGCGCGCAATTCCATCTGACCCAGTCGATATCGGAGCACCGGCCCGAATGGCACGGATGACATCGTCGGCTCGAGCGGCGGAGGCGTATTGTCCTCTCGAGCCTCCCACGCTGTTTCTTGTTGCAAGTCCATTGGAGCCAGTCAGGGATCGGCCCGAAATTACGCGACGACCAGCGTTCGCCGCAGAGCTCGCCGAAGTCCCGCCACCGCCTCCCCCGCTTTGCCGGGCGAAGAAAGTTTCAGAAGCATCAAATAGCTGAGCGGCCGGATGCAAAGATCCTGGTAAGAAGACTGCAGCAGAGTCCTCTGATACCTTTTGAACAAGCTCGTGTCGCTCAGTCGAAATGATCCGAAGACCATCGAGCTCGGGTACTAAGTGAACGCAGCCGGGATAGTAGTATCTGCAGAGGTTTGGAGGTACCAGGTCAAATGCAGAAGTATCAGCCGAGCTTCGTATTCATGCCGAGTGTCAGTACTTTCCGAGACCTACCTCAGAGAATCACCAAATGGGCCCACCATTAAAACCTCCTCGTTCCAAGCCAGTGCGACCGTGTTGTCTCCACACCACTCAATCTGCAGGATTCCTGTGTTGCCCAAGCCTCCCTTGTCTTCGAAGCCCAGTATCGTAGACGCCATGTCAAGAAGACCTCCATCCACGCGAGAGGCGGCCATGTATGCGTCAGAGGCCAAAATGTCGAACTCAGACAATGACCGCTGCAGATCCGAGGAGACGACCCATAGCTTTCGTGTTGGGGACGCTCGGGTGTTGGAGGCGTCAGAGGGATCGTTGTTGCCTGTAAGAAGAGCCAAGAGTTTGCCGTTGGGAGATGGACGGATCGCATAGAAGGGACCTCGTGATAATTGCAAGTCTGTAAGTTCCGCATTTGGCGAGGGAGCTGAAGGATCTGAGCTGTCCAGTGAATACGGTGTGGTGTCAGAGGCTGAAAGTGACGCTGCTGTACCATCGAGAGACGCAGAAGGCGTCAGGGCAAGCAGTGATGAAGAAAACGCGGGCGAAATGAGGATGGTTGGGGGAGGACGGGAACCCGAAGGGGTCGAGGAGACTGTAGATGACGCTGGAGGTATGAGTGACCAAGATGCGACCGTCGGTGGGACGAAAGTTTCTGGTACCCGCAAGACGTGCACAACGGAGCCCGAAGCTACGTCAGAAGATAGTCCCTCGGTAGCATTGGTCGGACCGCCTCCCAGAGTAGCGCTCCCCGGGTAGATCGCACCGCTAGTGTCGGGCTGGGCAGACACAGTACGTGCGCCTGTATGCGCCGGTTGAGCAGGAAAGAGGGGATTCTGCGGGAATGGCCAGTACAAGAAGATACCGGAGCCTGTGAGAGCAACCACGCCTGAGCCTGAGGCAGTGTTTACGTCCGGAGGAGGAGGTTGAGGTTCACCAATGGAGCTCAAGGAAGGCCGGTGCGCCGGTGTTGAGACGAAAGCGGTCGGTGACGGGTTGTAGATCTTGGCATCAGTGATGCCCGTATCGGCCGCTTCTTGACCGAGAGGATATGGTACGTAGTAGCAGGTCGATGTCACGGAGACCGGGGCTGTTACTGGGGCCGATGTGGAAGTCGCTGCTCCATTCGATGTGCCCACCGTCGCTGATGTACCCGTTGTGGATGAGGCGCCGATGCCGGACTGCTCCGTACCAAGGCTACTGGCGGTAGGCTGTGGGGCTGCTGCAAAGAAGGTGTACAGTCGAACGATTCCATCGTCAAGAACGACTGCGAGCTGTTCGGAAGGAGTCCAACCCAATGCGATAATCTTCCTGCTCTGGTCACACGGCAGCGTTTCGATGAGCCTGCCTGCAGGAGTGTAGATCTGAATGTTCGGCCTGAGCAGGTGGGACGGCTGAGAGTGCCCAACTTGCTGAAGCCGTGTCCGGTCTCGATACAGGGCAATGTACCCTCCATTGGGAGAGGCTGCGAGAATGTGGTCAGACAGGTTGCGCAAGGGCCACGAGAGAGATGCATAGATGGAAGCTCGGCGGTAGAACACGGATCCAAGCTGATCCCACTCCGTCGTTGGATGAGGTAGCATCGTTCCGGCCCCGCCAGCTCCGCCGCTTCCTCCTGCCAGTCGAGTTGCCATTCGAGGTGATGAGGTGATGCTCGTGGTATGGATGATGTTCATCTTCCAGGCTTTCCTTGAATGAACAACTTCCATCTCCACAACCGTCATCATCATCACCAACACTCAACACCACACGTCAGAGGCCCAACTTCTGTGGAAGCACCATCTCAGCAGAATGTCCGCTACAGGAGGCACGGCCATAACCCGGTCGGGATCGTCATCATCGGCAAGAAAGTCTCTAGTATCGGGCGCGGGCCCAAGATCCAGCTCGCCTGCATCAACTGCTCCGACGAGACGGCTTTCCACAAGGACATCAGGCCTTTCCTCAACAGGGGCAGGCAACGCAGGGACGGGAGGCCCATCATTAGGTGCAGGTCCTAGTGTCGACGCCCAATCTTCGACTCCGGCAACCCCGGCCTCAGCCATGTCATCAACACAACAGAAACACGAAAGCTCAGCATCCTCAACAATAAACCGGTCAGATACGCCAAGTCGGGCACCACAAACGACGGCCGCTTCAAGAGGGAATACGATGGACACGGCGGAGAGACTAGGCGATATCACGTCTCCGCACGAGCTGAGCGAATGGGTCGATATCGTGCTAAACCAGCTGGAAGACAAGTTTGACCTTTTGAATGGGCAGGTACAAGAGCGGAGTGAGTCCTGGCCTTTCGAAATTTCGAGCTCTCTGTGCATACTGACGGGCTTCTGTGATGTACCCCGCGTCTCTGTCTGCCACCCCTTGGATGCGAGCAGTGAAAGAGATGTCAACCAGAATCGAAGCGTTGGAAACATCGATTCAAGGTCAGTCTGAATCGTTGCCGAATGATTTCTCCGGGTCCTGACAGACTTGCTGAATCAATCTTCTGGTCCCTCAGATCTCGTGAACGGCACAGCTTCGACGGTGTCAGGTCCCAGCTGAGCTGCCAGCAGAATCTCGCATCAACCTGGGCTACGATTGGCACTGCTCCTTCGAAGAACAATATGCGAAATCAGCTTGTTCTGCTTCAGACACCAACATCAACCGCACTCATCCACTCCTGTCTCCTCCACTGGCGTCAATCCTTCTCCCGCGCTTCTGTGCATCTGTTCATTGTCTGCTCGTTGTATGGTGTCCTGAATTTTAGCATGTTGTTCGCATGCCCGTGGGCAGGAGTATATCCGTGCGCACCTGCTAGATCGGGTGGGGAGCGAGCATGCTCCCTCATCAGGCTCCCTTCTTAGAGCCATCCAACGTGTCTGAACTCACCATAGAAGCCCAATCGTACGTTAATAGAGGCGAGGAAGAGCGACGCTGGACAGCAGCAGTACGGAAGAGATGCAGACGTCCGCATCCAAGGCGACGCCGGGTCGCGGTGGCACTCAGAAGGCTCCTGCCTCAGCAGCCTTGGCAGGCCCGCGCAAGTCGACGGCAGCAGCTGCACCAAACACAGGTTCCCGTGCAGCCTCATCGTCGACGCCAAAGGCAGCCAGCAAGGCTACTTCTGCCGGAACGACACCGCAGAAGCCCAAGCCCAAGCCAAAGCCCACAGGAGTCGGAGTGGAGCCCATAGCAGACGGAGGAGTGACCGCAGCTCTGGCCCAGCAAGACGAGGCCAGGAATGGAGCAAAGGAAGAGCCTCGCGCGCTCGTGCTCTTCGACATAGACAACACCCTCTACTCGGCCAAGTTGGGTATCGCTCAGCTCATGTCGGTCCGCATTCAGGCCTTCTTCCACGCCAAACTCGGATTGCCCGCAGAGGAAGCTCAGGCCCTGCATCAAAAGTACTATAAACAGTACGGCCTTGCCGTTCGCGGTCTCGTCCGGAACCATGACATCGACCCGCTGGAATACGATCGGCTCTGCGATCAGAGCCTACCTCTGGATTCGGTTCTGGAACCTAGCGATGCCCTCAAGCACTTGCTGTCAAGGTTCGATCGGACTAAATGTAGAGGTGAGTTGTGGAATCTGTATGCCAGACGAGTTGATCCTGAGGTACTCACATGAAACTCGTTTCCCCCGCAGTCATTGCGCTCACAAACGCATACAAAGTGGTAAGTGGCCTATCTCATGCTTGATCTCGTTTGATCACATGCTCATCCTCGCATTTTGTGCCCAGCATGCACATCGTGTTCTCAACTGTCTAGAAATTGCCGAGTTCTTCGAGGAAGTAGTTTTCTGCGATTATTCTAACCCCATGTTCGCCTGCAAGCCAGAGAAGGAGTACTTTGACACTGTGAGTACTCAGATCGAGGATGCGCCGGTGTCAGCAGTATGCCCTTTGGCAGACTCACGGTAAGACTTGTTCCTGTCCATTGCAACAGGCGCTGGCCGCACTATCCGAACTAGACGTATCCGAATTCAAGATTCCACCTCCCCCTCACGACCGCATAGGAAAGACCTACTTTGTCGACGACTCGGCTCTGAACACTCGCGCCGCCAGAGATGTGTGCAAATGGTACAGCGTTGTCCATTTCAAGGAGTCTCTGGAAGACGGCGCAGGGTACGTCCCCGCGGGAGCATTGGCACTGCCCACACTCACCACAAATAAGTCGGTGGAAGATCCAAAGGCGGATCCCACATCTTTGACTGCCAGCCACGGCACGGACGCTTCTGCCAAGGTCGAATCCGGAGAGGCTGGCGCACTCACTCAGAAAGCTGCCAAAGAGAGTGAGGACAGCAAAAAGGATACCAACACCTCCTCGAATGGTACTGCTGCTCCTCGACCAGATGTCGGTGCTCCTCCAAAGCCCACAGCGCTTGACATCAGTCTCCTCCAACAGGCAGCGTCCTCGTCAGCCCTGTCGCTTCGCTCCAGCTCCACATCGATGAACAACCCAGGCGACGCCGCTCGATCGCAGCTCTTGCAACAGCTCGTTCGGTTGTCGCCTTCTGTCCGCCTGGAACTGTTCAAAGCCTTGTTGGACTCGAGTCCGACCTCACTGACACCGCACTTGAGGTTGCCGTCCAATGGTGAAGCTGATCCGGCTGCAACTCCAACAGCCAAAGCGGAAGCGGAACAGGAGGAATTGGACCTCTTCCAAGCTGAGCTAGATGCTCGCAGACTAGCGGACGAGGAAGCCCGGGAACGAGCGGAAAGGAGAAGAAGGCTACTTTTGTACGGCGGTCTCTGGGGAGCCATGGACAACGTGCCTCGCAAAGTCATCGTGAAAGTGTTAGGCATGTTACGAGTGGAGGATGTGAGTTTTCACAAAGTTTTTGCTGTTTTCTTAGATTACACTGTCGCTGACAATCTGTGTGATGTGCCTCAAGCTTCTCACCTGCCGCAGAGTCTCGAAGAAGTGGCAAGCACTCACTTATTTGCCCGAACTTTGGGCCAGCCATGCACGCGAACTCATGCAGAACGACCCGGGTGGGCCTCCTGTCGGCGATCCCATGGCAATGACCTTAGGGCTCGGGTCGGCTCCGCCAGTATCAGCTCAGCAGAAAAAACCCCTTGGACTTGGCCTCACCACGACGGAATCTGAGAGGACCTTGGCAGATGTGGAGGGCGAGGACGCAGAGAAAGCCGGAGCCGAGGAGGAATTGGCAGAGGCGAAGGATGCAAAAGCTGATGATCTGACTGCTCTGTTGCGAGGACCTGACGGCGAGCTCAAGTCAAGTGAATGGGAGCTTTTGGTGAAGAAGCTGGTCAGACGAGAATGGAACTGGGCTCAAGGCATCGCGCAGAAGGTCCAGTACATGGAAGGGTGAGTGCACAACCAACCTCTTCGGTATGTGGAAGTCGACTGCTGAGGCTCACCATGACGATGCCTGACTTTCAGCCACACCGGGTTCGTCACGTCGATGAAACTGAAAGGGCGTAAGACATTGGTAACCGGCTCGTACGACGAGACCATTCGAGTCTGGGATGTGAGTACATGTTCTTGAACTTAATGCTCGCCAGCGACACTAAATCTCTGGGGTAATACAGATGCATACTGGTGTCTGCACCAAAGTCCTCAAAGCCAAAGCGATCGCCTGCCTCGATTTCCTTTTGCCTTCAGCTGATGGCATTTCGGGAGCCATTCTTTGTGCGGGATTGTATGATACAGGTCGTGTCATGGTCTGGGACATGAGGACTTGGACCCTGCTTCAGACTCTGAGCGGGCACAACCGAGGTATCAGGAACGTGGCGCTCAGTGAGGACGTGCTCGTGAGCGTCGGCCAGGACAAGGCCATTGTCGGTGAGTAGGCAACCGTGCGGTGCTGCTTTCATAAGGGCCCCAGATACTGAAGAGCGTCGCTTGTACCCCAGTCTGGGACTGGCGCACAGGCACCAAATTGCTCAAGTTCGGGCAACAGAGCAATGTCTCACTCGGCACTTCCCTCGTCGATAAAGACAAGATCGTCGCTGTCACAGTAGATGGTATCATTCGGACTTTCTGTATTCGTCGGAAGGAGATGATCGGCCAGTTCGATCTTTCCAAGCTTGGAGGAGTGGACAAGGCACTGTCAGCCCAGCTTGCAGGAATCGGAGGCGATGGCATGCTACAGTAAGTCTAATGTGACACTTGACATTTTCATCACACCGCGTATCGCTGACATTTTCTGCTACGCGACGAGAAGATGGTTTGCCGCGCACGGCAACACGATGACTCTGGCTGCCAAGAATCTTGTCGTGCACCTCGAATGGACCGAACACATTGTGCCTGTGGAAGAAAATCCGGTTCCTCTGACCCGAGGATCAGCGACCAAGACTGGTTCAGGCTTTTCTTCGCCCAGCAGCTTCCGCACCTCCCTAGGACCGTCGACTCCGACCGCCACCAGGACCCGTAAGGATTCGACTCAGACTCCTATATCGAGCAGCAGGCCTGCTTCCCGGGCATCTCTCAGCCCAGTAATGATGACCTCAGCTCTGCGGAAGCGAAATGACTCTACCGCAAGCTCTGCCAGCACAGTGGTCAGCACGTCCACGACCTCGAGCAGCGCAAGGGCGGCTGGACATGGCGCCGCTCCACGCAAGACTATGCCTGCAGGTAACGGCGAAGCATCCCGTCATGAGCGAAATGGCTCAACCCCGGCTGGCCAAGGACATCGTTCCGCGCTCTCGACATCCAGTTCTTTCCGTGCGACCCCCGGATCGGAGCGCAGACAGTCTTTGACCATCGGCACCAGAAAAGCCGGAGCAACCTCTCCGGGGGCCCGACCTCCGCCAGTGTCACCATCTTCGTCGTACCGATTTCCGTCTTCCCAGACTACCTCGAGCTTGAGCCCCTTGAGCTCTAGAAATGGCAATCAATCCCTGGACTTCCCGCCTTCTGTCACTTCTCCACTGTCGCCTCAGCCTGGAGCCGCCGACAAGCCAGTACGTACGCGCATCGCTCCGAATCTAGAAGTGGCGCCTCGCATCGTCAGCGTGCTCCGCACTCCTGATATTTCGACAGGCTGCACAGACCCAGCGAAGCGACGGGTAGTGTGCTCGACGCGGTTCAGCTCGCGTAGTGGAGCCGATAGAAGGCTGTATTCTAGCACATACAGTATCAAAACGACCAACAAGGCGATATCGGACCTGCCAAACTCGACCATCACCAGCCCGCAAAAGCCGAAGGAGGGACTGAGTACGAGTAATGTTGAGCAGACTGAGGCCAAGGATGCCGAGGCAGACTCGGATGTTGGCGCTGCGCCTACCACAGCACCAGTATCGGGGAGCGCCGAAGTATCAGCTTCTGACCATTCGTCCTCAGTCAGGCCGATTCGCGGAGCCTGGAGTGCCGAGCGGGAGAAGCTCTCTCAGCCGAGTCGGAACCCGATGGCCATGATTCTCGACCACGAGAGCTGCGTGGTCGGCTGTCAGGACGGGACCGTATACCGGCTCAGCTTTGTCGGCGATGAGTTTGGTGACGAGCCCGATGAGCCCGAGCCGGAACCTGAAGCGGAGCATCCTGTGGCCAAGTCGGAAGAGGAGGAAGAGAGCGCGGGCCACCATACCATTTCAGACTTGACGGAACTGGAGCAGGTCTGGAGCGAGCTGATGCTCCCCGAGGATGCGCCGCACGATCACCCGGGACGCTGGCGTCCCCCAACGAAGCTGGAAGCTTCATCGGCGATCGAGCAGCTCGGCTTCAAATGAGGAAATTTTTTCAGCATTGCCTCCCATTCTCGATCGGACAGGAGCGGACATGCCGCGTCTCACCAGATCTTGTGCTGGCTTTGACTTACTGGCCCTGATTGGTTTATCTTATAGATCCACCTTGTTGGCTTGCTGCGATGTTATGTGGCTTCCATGCGCAATTACATCTAATGAGTGCGAGTGCATTGTGGGTATGTGCGAAATATTCAGTGCAGTGAATACAAGTGGGTATGGTTCGATGCAATCAAGCGGAGCACGATTTCATGTGTAGGAGAACGGTCCAAACACCGCAGGCGGACCCCAAACGCTGATTATGAGCTGAGCACCTGGGCTGCCTCGGCGGATTTGAAGTACAGTAACGACGATTCCCTGTACGTTTCCTGGATCACTGTTGTGTCTTCGCCTTTGAAGTCGATCATCGATCTTCCAGACGCTGAGAATGGCGGCCAGTAAACTGTGAGGGAAAAATATGAGATTGTGTCGTGTCGTCTCAGTGTCAAGCGTTCTAGCCCGTCGCAGCAGGAGGAGCAAGACTTACAGGTGCCGAGCCGCCGTGGATCGTGAAAGTTTGCAAACGAGATCCACGCCCTCTGGAGCGTCTTGCTCAGCGGCGCGTAAGCACCACCATTATTGCCAGTCGTGTTTCCGAACAGCTGGTGAAAAGGAGAGGATGAGGAACGAGGGCTCAAATGTCAGACAGGCTCGTCGTCGCAGTTCCCCTTACGCAAACGGATCTCACATATGGCAGCTCGGAGGAATGCGTGACTCCCAGATACTCCGCTACTGACGCGTCATGTTGGGACCACCTGTCCGCGGGGCCAGAGCGGTCAACGTCGTCACACCGGAATACTTTCTGTCAAGGCGTGTGCTCACCTATAGGACCAGATTCCAGAGCTGAGCGCATGATATCTCTGCAGGATGAACTTGCGATGGGGCGCCTCATAGCGCCAGGCTCCGTACAGAGCGGCCGCTCGTTTGAACTGATTTGTTGCTGGTGGGAAGTAGGGATCCGACGTGTTTGTGGTGCCCACGCTCACGCTCGTCGGAGAGTTGTAGTACGGAGAGCCCAGAGTATTGTCGTCTGGGTAGAGCTTGAACAAGGTGTTTAGGACCTTGTCCACCAAGGTCGCGTTGCTGCTGTTGATGACAGCCACGGTCCTGAACCAGTCTTCGAGCGCGGCGGGGTCGCTCAGCGTTTTCGGCGCGCCTCCCGTGCCTTCATCGTGCATACAGCCAGAGATCACTGGAACAGTCGCAAACTTGCCCTTCGCTACCAGCACATGGGGAGGCGCGGAGAAGAAGAAGCCGTCGACTTGAAAGTCTTGGACGGGCATGAAGGGATTGAGTCCTTGCTGGGGAACCGAGCCGAAGGAACGTGAGACTTGATTTGCCGCAGCTATGAGCCTGTCAGCATCAATGCTTTTGAGACAGGATAGATCCGAAGGCCTTGGAGGACAGCCAACCTGATCACGCGGGACGCGCTTTGGTGGTCAGCTTACATCCGGCACCCCAAGCGTGATGATCGCGTGCCCCAGCTTGCTGGAGGAGAAGAGGACTCACGGCATCGGATATTCTCGCAAACGTCTCGTCCACCTTTGGATGGTCGGGCGGCGACGTACTCGCAGAGCCTGGAGAGCCGGACTCCATGATGACCGCCTGACAGACATAGAGGTCAAAAACTGGACACGTCCGCCATGTTCCTTTCCATACTTACCTGGAACAGCCCGCCGGGATTGCCCTTGTTTGCGAGCAGATTATTGCCGATAATGAATGCGCCTTGTAGTACGAGGGAGAGCAGATGTCTTAAGTTCGACAGCCCAACTCTGTTCACCTCGAAAACGAACTCACCAGCAGACTGCCCGACAAGTGTGACCTGTCACGAGGGACGGCGAGTCAGCGCGCTTTGCCAGAAACACGATCCAAACAGACCTGTGTGTGACTTGCCTTGTTTGGATTGCCGCCAAATGAGGCTATGTTGGTCTGCACCCTGTGGGCATCTTTACTGTTGTCAGTAATCGCGCGAAAGGCAGAGGTCCAGTGGCGGCACGAGTCCTTAGCTGGTACTGACCATCGCATGGCCATGCGGGTATCGTACATGCCCGGATTCAACACTGCCGAGCCGGCCTTGGCCGCAGAGAGCACGGATGAGCCGCCAAGGAATCCAAACTGAATGGAAGCATGCGCGATGACTTCAGCACAATCGCCAAAGGGAGAGTTTTGGGGACCTAGTTGGACGACAAACTTACCACGCCGAGACGGTAGTTGATTGAGATCCAGATCACGGGTGCTCCGGCCGCAACTGATTCGGCAACGATGTTCCTTCCATCTGCCTGGTCACCGGAACCGAATTGGAAACTTCCACTGTAAGAAGAGGAGCCCATTGGGACAATCAGAAACGTCGCAATGAGAAGACTGGTCAGCTGAAGCATGCTTGGGACTGACCCGTGAATGAAGATCATGACGGGAAGCTTGGTGTAGGAAGAGAGTCGATGTGGGCGGATGATGTTGAGGAAGAGACAATCCTCCGAATGTGGCCCTGCTGTGGCTTGATAACAAGTTGATGCATAGGCGGTGGCATTGTAGGTCTGGTTGCCGCTGGAAGGAAATCTTGGCTTTTGGAAGCGCCGAGCCCTGATGGGGGCTGCTGCATATCGGACGCCGAGGAAGGTCTCCAGGCTGTGGCCATTGACGTCGGTGCTGAGGCCGAGGTATGTCCCTTGGGCAATGGTGACGGCCGGCTGGGTTGGTTCGTGGTCAACTGCTGGTCTGATGGTCTGGTTGAATGCCGCGTGAACACAGGCCCAGGGCGCCGTCAGGAACAGGCACAGGAAGGCCGCGAGAAGCATCGGTTCAGCAAACCTACACAGCGGACAGAGGATGGGACTTGGATTGTGGAGGGAGTGGAGGAGAAAAAGAGGGTCAGCAGAGACGCGGCCTTGGGAAGACGAAGGAAGAAAAGCAGGCCGGGGCTAAAGCGAAGTCGAAGAGGAACAAGAGAAGAAGGCGGGTCAAGCAGGTGCTTATGAGAAGACGGGGCCGAAGATCAGCATTGAGCAACAGATGAGGGGAAGAGAGACAGAGAGAGAGAGAATTGGACGTGCATGTCAGTTTATTAAAGGTGATAAGCGATGAGAATGAATGTCAAATCATATGTGCTGAGGCGAGTGGGTGGGGGAAAACCCTTGGCTTCCCTTCGCTGGTTGTGGCATGCTGTGGGAGGAGGCTATTACTCGTATGCGAGGGATGTCTTCTAGCAAATTGAGACAAGCATTGGCACTTTCGGCCCCCCCCATGTTATTATTATTGGCAGTGTGAGCTGATCAAGGTTCAGAAGGAGCCCCTGCAACAGAGAAGTCTGGACTGTGTGAGAGAATACTCAGCCTTCTCATCTTTACTCTTTCTCTCTCTCTCTCTCTCTCTCTCTGCCTCGGTGGTCAGGATCACCAATTTGAAACGAGGGGCAAATGGATTCATCTGGATTTGTTTTGGCGGGCGGGTCGGGATGCTGTTGACTCAAGTGTTCTCCGACCGGAGTGTCTGGTTCGGCAGTTGGGGCCATCGTCTGTGCGCCCCTCGCTCGGCCCTGATGCACACAGCTCGAGAATGTCCGTTTGTGCCTGTCTCGGCCCAGCGTGTGCTTTTGCCAAGCCAGCTGGTTGTGTCGTGTTGTCCGTCAGAAGGAAGATGCCAGCGAGAAACCGAACGACAAGGGTCAACGTGTTGATGAGCGACTGACGCTAGCCAAGGAGGCGGATCGGCAAATGATCTTCCTCCCCATCTGTTTCAGCTCTGAGCAGCCCTCCACTGACTGACTTGACTGACTGCTTCCGCCCTCCACAGGGCCCCTTCTCTCCACAGTGGAGGGACAGCCTGCTGCATAGCAACAAAGCTTCTCGAAACGTTACCTCGGACCGCATTTATTCGTTCGTTCATCACAACGAAGAAAAGCAGCTGGGCATCATGTCGACCGCAGACAAGGCGCTCCAGATCACTGACGCAGAGGTGCTCAAGCTCTCCCGCTGGAGACTCTACTTCAATCGCGTTCCCGACATTCTCGTCAATTTTCGAAAGAAGATGGAGCGCGAAAATGCAGTTTGGTCAGAGGCAGACAGGAGATGGTACTCCCAGCAGTTTCTAGCATACTGCCGTGAGCACGAGGTAAGCTCGTACCTTTTCCTCTCCGTCCACGGACTGTGCCCGGATCTTTGACCTCCACATGTCTTTCTCTTCGATCTGGAATGAATGCAGGACTGCGATGCCCCACTCACAATCACAAATGTAGAAGACGATGAACCTGGGCCCTGGCTCGAATTTTGCTGGACGAACGAGTGAGCCGTCTTCCAAAAGCTCTTTATTGAGCAATCATGCATGTTCCTCATTCCCATTCTTCTATGCTTTCAATTCAGATACGTACTCACCTCGGCTTCCATCGGTGGCAACGACCAGGACCCTCCAGGCTGCGATTGCGACGACGACGAGTGCGATCCCGCAACCTGCAAATGTGTCGATAGGCAACACAACCTCGATCCGTCCACCTGGCCGAAAGATAGCAGAACCTTTGCCTATGATCAAAATGGTCTCCTCTCCCCTTCGATATTTCCTAACACGGTCATCTACGAGTGCAACGACTCCTGCGGCTGTGCTGCCACCTGCAGAAACCGTAACGTCCAACACGGCCGGAGAGTGGGTGTGGATCTGGTACGTCGTATGCGCGTCCTATCCTCATGCTGATAAAGCAGGGACCGATGAGCTCAATTGTTACACCCTTGCATCAGTTCAAAACAAAGGCCCGCGGCTGGGGCCTCAAGGCGACGCAAAACGTCCCAAAAGGCGAGTTCGTCATGGTCTACACCGGCGAACTGCTGGACATCATAGATGCCGAGAAGCGCGGCAGAGCGTACGATGTGAGTGAGAGCCGGACCTCCTCTTAACCCGCTGTACCATTACTGCCCGAAAACATTTACTGAAGCATTCACTCTCCAACGCAGCAACACGGCATTGGTTACCTCCTCGACCTAGATTCGTGGCACATCAAGGTCCATTGCATGTACAAACCTTACAATGACAGTCGGAAAGAGAAGAAATTACAGGTGAGCACTCGATGGAGCCTCCGCAGCTGTGACCCTGTCCTCACCATTTTCCGTCCTGCGCGGCTCCTCGTACCATCTGTAGCCGCTTGATATCCACGGCGACGAGATCTCGACAGCTTGCTCCAAATGGTTCGAGAAGGCCAATAGTCCGACTCTGACGGTAAGACTGCTAGCTTGATGCTACATTCGGTGAGATTGCTGACAGAGCGTGGCCTCTATCGCCAGGTCGATGCTGGTCTGTGGGGAAATCTGTCAAGATATCTCAATCATTCCTGCGATCCTAACCTGACGATGTACCCAGTCTATTATGGCAAGAGGGCAGGCTACATCCCGCAACCGGTGAGTTCCCGAAATCATCAACCCACCAGCTTGTAATCTTTCAATGGGGTGGCCGGCTGAGTGCGACCACTGGCACCAAAGTACTTGTGCTTCTTCTCGTTGAAGGACATCAAGGCAGGAGAAGAGCTGACGTTCTCCTACAACGGCGAAGACGAAAACAATCTCGACGACGACTTTGACGACGAGGAGATGGAGGAGGACTCAGAGGACGAGGACGAACAGAGGGCTTGGGCCGAGGGCGTCAGCTCTCAGAAACCAGGAACATCGGCTCCCAAAGGGTTCAAGACGCAGAAGCAAAGAAGAAAGGCGCGCAAAGTGGTCAGCGCAAGTCAAGACGAGGATGCAAAGCAGTCGGAGTTGGGAAATCTCAAGGCCCAAGTCTGCCGCTGCGGCGCCAAGAACTGCAAGAGTGAGTACGCCCCAGGACTCAGCGCGGAGTTTGGGGATCTTGCAGCTCAACGATTCCTGGTGAAACCTAGAATATTTCTGGTCGTGAAGACATACCACTCATTTTTTCAAAACGAACATCGTCAAGCCCGCACTGGTTCGAACATCGTCACCTTCGTCCTGAACAGCATTGTACATCATTTCTCAATTTAGAAAAAAGTAATCGCTACAAACGTGGCTTCCATAACGGTGAAAAATCATCTCAGTCACTCTGGTCGTGAGGGGTTATTCGAATGCGAGCCGCTGCTTCCATCTCTCTTGGGCCCACCGAGCCAAGATGGTCGCCGGCCCAGGCCAATGCCGATTCCGAGCTTTCCGCTTTTCCCCTTGAGCAGTCCCTGCGATCCGGCACCGCCCCGCGCTCGTGCTACGGGACTGGTCGCCCCTGTAGGTGTTGCCGGATTGCTCACCAGAGGCGGACTCTGCGCCCTAAAGCTGGTCGAGGTCCGTCGATCGGGTATAGAAGGAGTGGAAATGGGCAGACCCATGTTTGTGCTCGTACTGTTCGTCGTCCGAATGCTGGCCGCCGTCGAGTCTCGTCTGCCGCCAGCAAACGACCTCCGATTTGCCGAGCCGCTTGCTCCAGGGAGGGCATTGATCGACGAACTGGATGCATTGGACCGCGCGTATGCTTTCGCCAACCGGCGTTTCGACTCTTGTCGCGACAGGCGCTTATCAGAAGGAATATCGATAATGTCTTGAGGGTCGTGCTCGAGGTCGTCGTCAATCATATCGTCGGCTCCGTCGGGAGAGGCCACAGACGGAGGCAGACTCAGGCCGGAGGCGTCCAGCTGAAGTTCGAGATCTGGGACTATCTGAGCCGAAGGGGAGCCTGCTTCCTCTGAAACATCCGCTGGGCTCATCACGTCGCGGAAAGCGGCTCCCGTACTGGAGGTGCGGAGTGGTGTGATCGGTCCACTCCGCACCGAGCTTGGACGCTGCTGGCCCTGATTCTGGGACTGTGCAGCATGGAAGGATGGAGCAGGCGAAGGCGAGCCCATGGGAAAGTGAGGTGACTGGGGCGCTATTGGGCGTATCGATGATGAGACCGTCTCATTGTCCTCGGCCTTACGAGCCCGATACGGGCGCACAGATTGTGGACTTTGAGGTCGTGTCTCATGCGCCAAGTCGTGCCTCATTCCTTCGCCTGCATAATCCTCATCCTCATCGTCGGAGTCGCCCCCGCTGCCCAAGTCCGCATGGTCGAGGTGTTCGTTGAGACTGCGAACGTCTAGACCCTCTGCATCGTGGTGTCGGAGTGTCCTGGCCCAGCGGCGCGCTTTCACTGGATTCTTTCCCGGCGGAAGACGAACACCCACGACAGCGATGAACGCAGCCCACTCCAGCACCGTGAATAGTAATTGCTGACCGGTGAAGAGTGGAAGCACGGGCAGCGGCAGTTCCGGCACCGTGATGTGAGATACGTGTGCTTTCCTCAAAGCATATAGCCGCGTACCAGCACCGTTAACGTTCCGCTTGGACTGTAAAGCATGTGCCTCAAGTAGCATGTTGGCGATTGACATGACGAACAATACCGAAAGCTGTTGGACCGAAAGGAGGCAGTCAGCGCACACACACCGATGCTTCAACGAATGTGATGTCCCCCAAATGCTCACCAAGCAAGTAGCAGCAATCAAGACGCCCAAAGACCGTGTCCTCTTGCTGAAGCCGACGCCCGCCAGAACGAGCGTTCTGAAGACGGCGCAAGCCATGAGCCAAAATGCGAGTCGCTGAGCCGCCTGCGCTGCCTCCTTGGCACCATTCTTGTCCGGATCTGGATGTGCGTACTTCTCATACGCAGTCACACACAGAAAGGCGGAGACGAGCAAGTCGAGCAACGCAATGAGCGGGAGCAAGAGTCGGAACCGCGGTGGAGTCGGGGAGCTCGAGGCTTGTTGCCGATATGGCACCGAGTCGAGTACTGCAATCTGGTTGTGCTCTGCTGTGGGAGCGGTCACGATGATGTAGGACGATGGGCGTTTGCCCTGCGCGTCTGGTCCTGTTGATTGGTACCGCGATGGTGAGGCCACGGTTTCCGCCTGTGCGTTGTTTGTAGCTGAGGAGGACGAGGAGGAAGCCCCTGTGCCCGTCAACAGGGCAGTGCGCTCGTTTGGTTGGGTCGAGGAGCGCTCCCCTGACTGGGATACCTGAGCCATGACTGAATCAGTGCTTCTGCCTTGCTGTTCCGGTCGTCCCTAATGTATGGATTGTGCTTGGGCTCGTGGACGTCGTCGCTGGTGTCGTCGTCCTCACCAAGGGAGAGGAGTCCAGGATTAAAGTGCCGCGATTTCCCGCTGGAAGGACCCTCCCCCATCGTTCTCGCTCTTGACGACCACGACTTGTCAGCACATAGCTTCGGACTCGCATCACATACCCCCGACGTTGCAGTACAGACAGCATGGTGAGCATGATGAGGAGCCTCAGGAGTAGCTCGCTTGCAGTCATTGTACTCACACTCCACCTCATCGTACCAGCTCATCTTCTCCGCATTCAAGACCCTCACGGGCCAACAGGTCACAGTCGAGCTCAAGAATGACCTTGCCATCCAAGGGACACTCAAGTCGGTAGACCAGTGAGTACACCGCCTGTGTAAGATTGCGCTCAAGTATGCGTGCTGACTGGCAGAATCGTTCTCTCCGCTTTGTGCTGTTCCAGATTCCTCAACTTCAAGCTAGACAATATACGCGTCCTGGACGAGCAAAGGTATCCTCACATGGTAAGCTCTCGCGCGCATACTGCAGTGAACCGCGCTCCGTCTCAGATTATTGACATGGGACGGGATGTCTTCGCATCTACAGATGGCTGTGACATCCGCATTCATTCGAGGTTCCGTGGTCAGATACGTACATCTCCCTGCGCAGGCAGTGGACACCACCTTACTAGAGGACGCGACCCGAAGAGCAGGTCAACAGAATCGATGAAATTCAACGTGCACGCATTCATTTTGGACCTCTTTCCTTGGTCCTCCAAAGTGTTCATTGCTCAGCAGTGGCCATGAGCTGGAAGTATGCAGTTGTTCGGACATTCCGAGATCAAGACGTACGTTCTCACGATCATGAGAGCGCACACATCTCGAAGACCAAAAAGACAGGATGTTCAACAACACGATCTGAGCGCAAAGTTTACATAGAAGGCTGCTGCGAAATACATAAACAAGCTCGGTACGGCGCCGGATCTGGGAGGAGGAGAGAGAGAGACGTGGAAGTTCGACTGCTGGGGAGGAAATGACAATTGATTGTGTGCGGTACGATTATGTGTGTTGGGGGGTGCGATGAGGGTTTCGTTCGGAGGGGGCAGAGGAATCACCGTGACTGAGGAAACATTCGCGAAAGATCTTGATCCACAGTCCTGAGATGCGTCTCTGCCTCCCTGTTTGGAGACTTTGCGTTGTGTGTTGGATTATGCGTGAGGAGCGAAAAGCTGGAGACCTTTATGTGTTGCGTGTGTGCGGGGTTGGAAAGCTCTGTCGCTGTAGGCTGAGCAGCGTCCGTCACTCTCTGGATATCAGAGCCAATGACAAAAGGAAGGAAGCCCATCGTCTCGTTTGCGTGTGGTTGCGTGTCTGGGTGTGAGAATCGTGATGATAGTCGTGATGTTGAGGAATACGGGTGAATCGTGACATTCCGTCAAGTTGCCTTGTCCGTGACCTTCGTCGCGTACCGTTTTCGGAAAGTGTCCATCAGCGAAGTGATGTCAGAGAGAGCGTGTTTGAAGACCTCCGAGAAAAGACCGTGCGCATAGATTCAGAAAGACATTTCAACATCATCGATATCGACGCTCGTAGGTCCTCGATTCCGTCCCGCGGGTGCTTCTAGAACGGCATTCATGAAGGTATAATGGTCTTCTTCCACAATTGCGCCGCGCCAGGGGACAGTGATGCTGCTAGCAAGATTGGCGATTGGCGTCGACGCTGACGACTGTGTCGATGGACCGCCAAGGGGCGAAGACTCTGCCTCTTGTGATGCGGGAAGATCCCGGATCGGTGACAACTCGGTGGATGGGAACGGGCTCGGTGGGGGTGGATAAAGGACTCTAAATCCGTTTACTGGAGTAGTGAGGGCCTGGGCATCTCCAAAGAGCGACCGTGCACCCGGGGATGTCACTTCGGTTGTCGCAGAGTTCTGAGAGCCCGATGTCAAGCTGGTTGGCGTCGGACGCGTCTGGAAGGGGTCGTCGTCCTCGAGGGTGCCTGAGGGGATTCTGCCGATCTCTCGAACCGCAAAGGGTGTCTGAGGCGCAGCGGCCGCTCGGGCGGCGTCCAATCGCGAGGTAGCCATCATTGCCAGGCGGCTCTCTTCAATCTTTGTCAATCCGCGTGCCATCCAATCCCGCACCCGCTTGATCGTTTCGTCGCATTGCAGCTCGTCAGCTGAAATTCGAGCAGACGGCTCTGACCGTAGTAGACCGCGTGGGCCAGTCAGAACCTCGGTCATCTGTTCGGACAGATGGGACAGGTCGACATCGGAGAAGTCGTCGTTCCGTAGCTTTTGGTACGCCTCGCCGTTGTCCGGAATGACCACATTTGCGGCGGCTTCGAGCATCAAAATTCCGAGACTGGTGGGGAATCAAGGTGAGCATTCGCTGCTCTTGAACAAAGTACACTGTATGATGATCATGGGTCAAAGAACTCACCTATACATGTCCGCCGGCTTGCCATATTGACCCCTTGACATGATTTCCGGGGCCAAGTACTCCCGGTCACCTTCCCGCTCAAGCACCGGCCGTCTAAAGACTCGCGTCAGCTTCTTCTTCTTCGTCGGCGAAGCTGCGCCGGCCGCCATCCGCGAACCTCTGTCGTGATCTGAGCCAGGTAGTCCGAATCGAGGGAGGTCCATGTCGTCCAGATTAGGCGAGCCTATTTGCTCCGCCAGCTCTAAAGCGACCCGATCCAGTTCGTCGTCGGGGCCAATGACCAAGCCTGCCCCATCAACGATTTCAGCTGGACGAGACCGCGGCCACCTTGTCGCCAACCCAAAGTCGCCAATCTTTAGCGATCCTGTCAACGAGAGGAAGACGTTGGCAGGCTTGATGTCGAGATGTAGGATCCCGTTTGAATGGATATGACCCAACCCGCTTGTCAGCTCCGCCAGAATCTTCCATAGCCGTGGCTCGTCCATCGGGCCTTCGGTGACGCCATGCTCTTCCAGGAAGTCGGAAAAGTTGCCGAGAGGGCAGAGCTCGAGCTGCATGAACAAATGCCCTTCCTCCTCCCAGGCGTCGATTAGCCTGACCACATTTGGATGACCTTCGCTTGGGGCGCCATCTTTAGCGTTCGCGTCATGTCGTATCGATGAGAGCTCACGTAAGATGTCCACCTCCTCCAGTCTGCGCAGTCGAGCTTTCGTGCCCGTGGCCGGTCGTTTTGTCCGTTTGATGGCATATCGAGTCCGAGTTGATCGCTGTTCGACCTCTACTGCCTCACTGAACTCTCCCGACCCTAGCACTGATAAGATGGTGAACTCGTTCGCGAACCGCTCCACCTTCTGCTCAGCGGCGGCAGCCTCCGTCGCCTCGTTGAACATGGCCTCGTATGACCTTGGTGGAGTCGAGACGACTCCGGCACTGACTGCGCGTCGCATGTGACTACTGCTTTCGGTGCTTATGCGTGCATGCCTGCGAGAATATGCGGAACCGCCGCCGCCAAACGGATTGGGACCGTCTTGATGAGGATCGGAGCCAAGGAGGTTGAGGCCACCGTAGCTGAGGTTGTTCACTGGTGGCTGTCGTAGCGAGATGAAAGATTGACTGCGCGATGCCTTGCTCTTGACGGGTGTATCTGGCATGGCCTTATGTGGGGTCAGGCCGGAGAGCGGTAGCGAGCCGGGAGCGCTGGCTCTGGGTCGCTTCCCTGTGCCCCGCTGCGCTTTGGATGTGAGTCCGGTGGTGTTGAATGCGTCTTGTAGCGGCTTGACATTCTTGTAGTGTTGGGGCGTCGACATGGACGAGAGCGAGGACGAAGCTGAGAAGAGGGCCGAGGGGGTTCGAGAGAGGACCGTGGTTGGATGGGAGTCGATGGATGCATTGGATGCGGCCCCCAAGGCTGAGGAGATGGACTCGGATGTCCTGAACTCCATCGAGGCGGTGAGTGGGAGACTACCAGAGGTGGTGGGTGTCATGATTGCCGAGGATGATGCTGCGCTGAGGACCTTGTGGTGATGAGGCGAGTGCGGGAGCGGATGGAAGAGTCCGATGTGCCTTCCTGGGATGCTGTCGGTGCGACTGCGACTGCTGCTTCCCGAGCGGCTGCTCCGACTGCTGCTGCTGCCACAGCTCATGCTTCCTCCACTGCCGCTGATACTGCCGCTACCACTGCTGCTGATGCTTCCGCTGCTGATGCCGACGCCGATTCCTGCTGTGGTGGAGTTGGGGTCGGCCATGGTGAGTGGATGATCGAAGGAATGGATGGTGGGTGATGTTCGATGTTGATGATGAGATGTTGTTGGTTGCTCGGCTTCTTTCGTTGTGTGCCGGCTGCTTGGAATGAGTATGAAAGCGCGCGTGCGTGCGGGCGGGCGGGCCGTCGTGTTGGTGGTTGATTGGTGATGGCGGGTCTGTGCCTTGTTGCAGAGTGAGACGCGACGACTGTTGAGTTGAGAACCTTGATAAGAGTCAGAGAGACAAGTAAACAACCCCTCCCCCAAAGCCTCCTCGATTTATTTGCCAAGCCGGCTCGCTCCCTCTTCGTGAGTGAGTGAGTGAGTGAGTGAGAGGAAGGAAAAGGGGTCGAATGGGTTGGTTGGTCGGTTGGTTCCTTCTCGCCTGTCTCGAACGACGCGCTCTGCTGCGGGCAACCCAGTCTTGGAGGCAAGGCGCGTCGCCACTCGCCTCTCTCTCTCTCTCGGAGCCAATAATGCCGTCCGATTATTCCATGCAGGGTCTCCTTTCCAAATGAAACGCCACCTTGAAAAACAAAGGTGCAAAACCTAAAATTTGACAGGCGCGTACCCACAACGCGGAACACGTGACGCGAACTCGCGTTCTTGCATTCAATCAGAGGCCACGGTACAGGCGGATGAGTCCCCCAGCACCCGCAAGAACAACACTACTGGAGCCCTTCTCGTTCGAGACCACCCGGGCCGAGTTGATGGTGTCTCCGCTCTCCCATCCAATGTATTCAGTCAGGACGCAAGGTACCCGAAGCGAGTCTTTCTCTTCTGAATCTGCAGTCGTGGACCCTTCCGCAGGTGTTGATGATGTGTCGAGCGACAGTGTTGCCGCCAGACCGTCGGACGTGGTGACCACCATCCTCACGTGGTCCTGGTCTTGCGCAGTTGAAAGCACGAGCTCAATCTGAGTGATGGTAGCCTCGTTCCGTTTCCACACCGCCACCAAGCTGTTCTTCTCAGCGGGAGCTGTGCCTTGTGCCTCTGAGCTCTCGTCGCTGAGCAACTCTGACACCCGATGTACAGCCACGAGGCCGCGGGCGTAGCCAATGACAAGCAGATGTCGCTCGTGATCCCATGCGAGCGCAGAAGCAGCCCCAGATCGTGTGCTGGCCCATGCTTGAGCTGCGTCCGAGGCGTCGAGTGGTGGACCGGGCGGGAAGGACGGAGGCGGCAGCAATGTTCGTAGAGTCTCAAACGGCTGGATCCGAAGCGGCTTGGAGCGAGGCTCAGAGTCTGAAGCAGATGCGTGCGACAACGAGCATCTCCGCAAGTCGTGGAGCACCACCTCGCCAGAGTTGAGAGCAATCGCCAGCAGAGGGAACCGACCGGGGAAGAGATCAGTCTCTTCCTCGCCAGAAGATGCCTCAGGCTTGGTCGACGGATCCGGCCCAAGCAGGATTCTCTCAATCGTCGGAGGGAACAAGCTGCTCGTGACCGCTTCTGAAGCTGCGAGATTGCCAACCTCCTTGGCCTCTCCGACGTTCCAGCACCGCACGTATCCGTCTCTGCCCCCGCTCAGTACGATTCGACCTTTTCCGATGATAGCTGTCGACGTCGGTGCTCGACTGTGCGCAGTCAGGGTCCTGACCGCTGAATTTGTTGCTGGGATAGTTGAGCTGGTTGCAGTCGCTCCCTCCGCCGGTAAGGCAGAAAAGATGCATATCCGAAAGTCCGAACCAGTCGTCATCACAACTGTCAACGAGGAGTGTCATGTTAGCAAGGCTGAACAAGTTTGAGCACCACATTTGTTTCCCCGTGTTATGAGGGAGGACCCACCCTCTCCGCTCGGGAAGAATTTGGCGCTGGTGATGTCGCCCACATGGCCATCCAGAACGACCAGCGGAGCTGACCCTCCACTGTGGGACGAAGCAGCCGCAGACCCGGGTAACGCTCCAATCCAGCATTTTCCATCGGGACCGCCCGCTACGTACAGACCGTTGTTACTGGGAGAGACGTCGAAGGCCGTGATCTCGGGAATAACGCCTTTTCTGAGCTGAAGAGGTGCTACCTTTGGCATTGAAATGCTGTGACTTGGCGAAAGACATGTTACCGGCGGGAGGTAGATCTTTTGTTGATTGTGCCGTGCCGAGGTAGGCGAGGGCGCGATTGAGTCCTCTTCCGGTCTGAAAGTCGAGGACACGACGAGGCTCTTCTGTAGAGATGAACAACTAAGACTCAGCAGAGGAATGACAGCGCATGGCTAGTGTACCTTTTGTCTTACTGGCGAGCCCTTTACTCGTTTCACACCGAGCTCCTTCTCTGGTTTGACCTCAGCAATGTAGACCCCACCTCCTCCGTCCGCATCTGATGTGGGAATCGACAGAGGACCTGCCTCAGGCTCATCGCTGACCAGCAAGATTCTCGAATGAATGCTGGCGTTGGGAGCGTTCAGAGCGTAGATTGAGATCCACACACGTTCGGCCGCTACCACGCCTTGACTGATTTCGTCAAAAACTTGCGGATAGTCATGCTGGACTGTCACATACGGAACGCAGGCCATTCTCGATGGCTCCCCTGTTTCTCCCGCGCTCGACCCAGGGTGTCTTGTGGTCCTTGCTCGAGCGAACAAACGTTGCCACAGAGGCCTTGGTAGGTTCCCAGCGAGGGTTCTTGTTGTGGTTCTTGTACGAGTAGGTCACGTGGTGGAGGTCCAACAACCGCTTTGGGGTTGGTTGATCCCGACATTGAGCTCGGCCCGCAACTTCGAAGATTTCATGTTGCAGTCTCGCAGTCCGCAGATCATCGAGCCAAGGACATTACTATCAACCATCTCCCACCTCTCCCGCCCTTGCCTGTCCTCCCAACAGCGACTGCTCATACGATCTCTCCCTTCCGCCAACACTTCGCACCCCTTTCTCGCGCCCGTTTCGTGTCCAGGATCATCAAGATGTCAGCACAACCTCAAACGAAAGCGCAGGCTTCCTCCATCTCGCCGGCCGTGAACCAAGACACACACTCCAGATTATCCGCATTGACTTCAGGCACCAGCAAGGCAGCAGTCCAACAAGCAGCTGCAGCCCAATCAGGGCCGACAGTTCCCAAGGAGAAACAACAATTACCACCACCAGCGCCCGCCAAGGATGTCTTCCCAGCTCATTTCCACAAAGTTAACCAGGAACAACAGAAGCGACGGCTCTCGGTACGGCAACGGGGACTGACAGGGATGATCAAGCATGTGATCTGGAAGGCGCAGTACACCATTGGGACACACACCAGTCTGAGCATGCTCGAGACATGGGAGGTTCTCTTTGTCCGTACGTTATCTTCGAGCGCCAAAGCCAATTTCGGCGCGCATATGATCATGCACATGTGGTTTGCTGACCCTCTTTCCCTTCCTGACCTATGTAGTCTTCATCTGCTCCCTGTTCGTAGGCGCGGTCGGCTTCTACATTGCATTCCGGCTCCCTGCACACTACCATCTGGCGTCGGAGCGAGCGGCTTACTACCTCTTCGGAACCCGGACAGCCGCCTCCGAGTCGCTCTGAGCGGGAGAAAGCTCCTTTCGCCCAACCAGGCGGTGCTTAATACTGTCATCAAGACATCCATCAGTGGATATTCAACCTATCTGAGTCCGTTCATATCGGGATCTACCCACGTCGGATCCGCTCGCGATTCGTCACTGTACATATCGCCATATTCACCTTATCGCATCGTAATCCACGCTTCAGGTTTCCTAGACTAGCCGCAGTTCATCACAGCTATCACAGCGGGAGAAGAGAGCTCAAAAGATATCATTGAACAGGTCATGGCCTATGATTGTTTGATGTACGAACACTTGGGAATCGGTGCGTCGAGGGGGGGAATTGGAAAACTTGGAGAAGTCGAAACTGGCCCCGGTGTCTCGGGTGTCATAGAATGGATGTCGTAGGAGTAGAAGTACAGTATATGGATGCGTTGAAAAGAGAAGAAGTGATTCCAGCGTTCATGGCCTAGCCGGCCGCTTCGTGGTGGCGGTCGTAGATCGGACAGGTCTTGTGCTGGGCTTGGTAGTGCTGGACTTGGTAGTGCTGGGCTTGGTAGTAGGCTTGCTGGTCGGCTTGGGTCCTGTCGGCGGCAGGAAAGCATCTCCCATCACCTCAGCTAGCGAGGGAGGCTCCCAGGGGATTTCCTCGTCCTTCTCTCCGTTCTGATAGAAGCTGCGAATAATGTTTCCGAAATTCCGATTGGCGAGCGATAGCGATTCTGCCGCTGGAACAAGATCGGCGAAGATATCAGGTCTCTCTTCAGGTGGATCTGGCAGATGGTAGGAAGGACGAGTCAGAATATGCAGAGACCGGCAGAAAATTTTCGGCAGTCGAGAGAATGCGCTTCGTACTCACTGCGAGCTAGTTCTCCGCTGTTCTTGTCGCCATCGAACATGTCATCGATCTCCTCGTCCGGCAACGGCAAACTCTGTAGAATGCCCTGCGTACCCGGCGCCACTAAGCTCGCATCTCCCGGCAGCGAATTCAGTTGAGTATCATTTTGGATCCATGCCGGTATTTGCGGCAGCTGAGCAATCCTGCGTTCAGGCGAAGCATTCGTCTTGTCTCCCAGCGCTCGACGAGGAGAGCTCATCAGCGGCGCCCCATTCGGAACGCTTCCTCCCATCCGAGATGGCGGAGTCTTGATCTCTTTTCGGTTTTGCTTTGAGCTGGAGCCGCCGCTGGAGGATGCATCGTCCTTCTTCAGGCCTCCGAAGAGGGCCTTTGCGGTAGAGGCGTCGATGCTCTTGCCCAACTTGGGCTTGGCAGCAGTTCGTTGAGTGGGTTTGATGGGCACAGCTGAGTCGCGAGAGGAACCCGCTCTGGGAGCCATGTCTCCATCTCCCAGTCGATGAGCGTGCTGGTGTTGCTTCTTGTGTGGCGAGGTGGACCGGAGCACGCCTGCTGACCGGCTCTGCTGGTGCTTGGACGGAGAGTGCTGAGTTGGGATGTGGAACATGTGAAGGAGTTTTTTTGGGGAGGAAAGGAAGAATTTGTCTTGACGAATGTGTAGACAGACGAAGCACGAAGGTTGAGACTGAACTGCCTTGCGGGCAGTGCTTGAAGGGCCAGGAATTGGGTATAGTAGTTGTACAAGAGGATGATCGATGTTGTCCTGAATCTCTAGTCCCAAGTCGTTTCTTGATGAATCAGGAATTGCCAGCGAAAACACTTTGCTTTTGCGACGCGACAAATTCGCGACACGCGGTCACGTGAATTTACCACCCATCGTCAAGTACTGGATGGATGAGTGAATGAATGCTGCCAACCTCATGCGATTGATAAAGCACGCACAGCGATCCAGAAAGTAATGGTTAACAGGGCTTTCAGATATTGCTGGGAGCGGCTGTATATATTACAGATCACCAAGCCCAACCTGGCCGTTGATGAACATTGATGATCGGCCGTTCCGTCCGGGCGACACCTCCAGTTCCCATCGATCGCAGCAATCTCTCTGCTTTGAGGAACCGGATCCTTTCCTTCTCCTCGTGTGTCTCGCCGTTCCGGAGAACAACAGACATCCGTGCCGTAGGGTGGTGCTTGACACCCATTCGTGCTCGGCCCTTGAAGTCGGGTCGGGTAAGGAAAGGCCCCTTGCCTACCCAAGCCTCGGAGACGACGAGCCGGGCGGGATCCATCCCCTTGGCGATGGCATGATCTCTGGCCAGCGCGAGCGTACTCTTGATTCTGCGCGCGGCACGCTTGTGAGAGAACTCCATCTGCAGAATAGCATGATCGATGGGCTTCGATGAGATCTGGTTGGCCAGCTTGTTCAGCTTGCGAGGCGAGATCTTGAATTGAGCAGTGGAGTACTTGTGCTCGAGAGCAGCACCAGTGACGGGATCACGCGCATTCCAGCGTTTGCGAGCTTGACGACGGAGTTGTTGAGCTTTTCTGTGTGCCTCTTCTGCTTCCGAAGCTGTGAAGACGTCCAGAGTTTCGGGCTCGTCAAGTAGCGCTGAGCCATCGGATGCCGCAGAGGCATATGCAGACGCTCGCTTCGAGTCGTCTTCCAGACGTTTTGCCTCGTCGGGCAGCAGCCCCTTTCGCTTTTGTTGAGCTTCTCGCTCTTGTCTTCCACCGACTGCAATGCGGCGGAGAGTGTTCCCGATGTTGTCAAAGATACCACTTGCGATGGCCGATGTAGTGAGCCTGTGAGCCGATAGGGATTTCAGATCTCGTCGTCAGCACTCGTTGTTGTTCATTACGAAATGTCCATCATTGATGAGAGACTCACGTCCTTTGACTGTATGCTATCCTTCTTGGTCGGATTGGTGATGGGGTCGGGACCGCTCTTCTTGTTGTCGATTGAAGGGCATGACGAGACGAGCACGCACAAAAGCGCAGCGAAGGAGTGACCGCTGAGGCAACCAGGGCTGCGGAAGTTGACGCCATGACAAAGCTTCAGTCTGCTGGATCCTTGTTGAGGTGTCGATGGACGTGCTTCTTCTCATCTCAAGTCTCAAGAGGGAAGGAGAGAGCTCGCAGACTTCAAGTGAAGTCACGTGCTTTGAATCGAAACGCAGAATCGACACCTCCGCTGCGCTGCTCGTTGATGGCGACAACGCAGAACCACCATCAAACCCCATCTCAGAGACACTTGTCGATCGATTGTGCTTGAGCGCCCAGTGAAGAAGTCGTCGCAGCCGTAGTCAGAAGACGCAGCGGCCGCCTCTCACCCTTTCTTCTCTGACTCTCCCATTCCCCCCCACCCGTCTCCTGGTTGGCCCCTGCTGATCTCTCCATTCCAACTGCCAATCCCCACAGCCTTACCAACGGATAGCAAACCAACAGGAGTTCTTGACCTTTCTACTTCTTCTCCACCACAGCGAGCAGAACCTTGTCTCGACTGCGCTCAAAAGCTGAAGCTCTGTTGCTCCTTGTCTCTTGATGGGACTCCACCTTGCGCATGCTAGTCAAACCTCTGGCTGCTGATCTCTTGTCGATCCACCTTGACCCACTCGCCTGTCTGCCATCAGGCTTTGCAGCGCCTCCGCTAGTATTCTAGACACAACCATGTCTCATCCGGTCTCCACGGCTCCGACCATCTTCTCCCCAAGCTCTCACGCCGCTCAGCTCCGTCAACGCTTGCTTCTCGAAAGGGCTCGAAAAGCGAGGGCTGCCGCCAGACTGCAGTCCGAAACGACTGCTGCTGCTGAAGATGATGATTCATTATCTGCTGCTACCACCGGGGACGGTGCTGATGCTTCTGCTATAGAACAAGATGCTGCTGCCTCTTCGCCCCTGGCATCTCCTCCTCCGGAAGCGCTCTCTGCAGCTGCTGGAAAATCTGCTCTTGAGCCGTCCTCCATACCGTCCCAGACAGCAACAGCAACTATAGGCGCTAAGAGAAAGCACGAGGAAATCACACAAGATTCGGGGCCAACGTCAATTCCAGACGGCACTTCTTCGCAAACCGAAGAGACAGTCACACCAACAACACCACAGCACAATCAATCCTCGAACACCATTTCCGAAGAGATCAAGCAAGCAGACGGATTCCCGGCTCCACAGACTCAGGCTGCTAATGCAGTTTGGGCTGATCAGAAACAACGGATGCTGGAATTGCTCAAACGCAAAATGACAGCCAAACGCAAAGCAAGAACGGTCAGCGCTGACGAAGAGCCAAAGTTCGTTCAATCAGGGCGACCCGATACTGGAGTCACCTCAGGACAACCAGCACTAGAAGGGCAAAAGCCGTCACCAGAGCAAGAGAAGCCCTCAGCACCGCAAGCTTCAGAGACATCGCCGAATGGCCAAATATCCGAGCCGCAAGACACGACTTCCGCATCTGATGCGCCGGCGGCGCCGGCTGAATCTACCCAGACGAAGCTACCGGCCACAGAAAATTCCAGCGTGCCTTCCATGGATGGGCAAGCAGTCGGGGAAGATTCAAAGGAGGCCACTCCCAAGACCGAGACACCAGAAGCTGAACCTCCGAAGAAAATTCCCCGTCGGATTGATGCGGCCAAGATCCAACGCGCTCTGGACAACGTACGGGCCGCGGCCGCAATGGCAGCACCGCCACCACCGCCGCCGCCTCCCCCAGTGTTTCCTTCTGGGCCGGTGCCTCAGCTGGTATCCTCAAGTACTCAATCGGGAGTGGGACTGAGCAACGGCTTCAAGAGGATAGGATCGGGGCCATTAGGAAAATTACTTCAGCCTTCTGCGCCTGGGACTCCACCGCAAGCGACCCCTGCAGCTGTCGCTCCAGCGCCCGGTCCTCCTCCACTTCCCCCGCCACCACCACCACCGCCTCCGCCACCTCCGCCTGCGCCTGTACCATTCGCCGGGATGGCGCCATCGACAGAGACAAATTCACCTGTACGGCCAGGTCCTCCTCCACCACCGCCACCGCCGCCTCCTGCGCCACCTCGCTCTTTTTCCGGCCCTCAGCCCAGCTTTGGTCCTCTGCCACCGCAATCCGACCAGTTTTTCAATTCAGCTGGCATCTCTGCATCAGGACGAGGTCGATATCCATCGTTTCGTGGCGGTCGGCGCGGTCCATCGACTCCCTCTTCACCATATCAAACTCGTCATCTGGCGCCGGAGGGAACGACAGGACCAGAGCACAGCAGAACGGCTTCCAACCCAGTGGCTCTTATCTCCAGTGCGGACTCAGGGACTGGGTTGAACATCGATGCTGCAGCCATCCCATCGTCGGACATGCTTGTCGAAATTCTGGTGAATGCGCGGCTGGCCGAGAAGGAAAAGGAGCTGGAGAGACTTCGCATTCAGTCCGCGCTTGGATCTGGTGCTGGCGGGAGCGGAGCGCCCGCAGTATCGTCCCCTGCCTTTCCCAGTGCTCCAGCGCCAGCATTCTCTAACGGCTTCAAATACCAGCCCAGCGGTGCAGCTCAGCACTCTGCATACGGAGGAAGTTCCGCCTACGGCAAGCCATCTGACGGCGGATCGGACGCCGACGGATATGATCCACTTTCCGCACCCAGGATAGATCTCCACAGCGGACATCGCGGCCCCGTCGGAGCGGGTGGGCCGGCTATGTCTAGCGCTCCACCGGCGCCATCGTATCACGCTCCGGCACAAGCAGGTGCCTATGGGCAATATCCACAAGGAGACCAGTATCACGGTGCCAACTACGCTCAGGGACAGCCGATGTATGCGCAGTCCAATCCTCAACCGCCACATGGGGGATACCCGCAGTCTTCCTACTCTTACCCCCGAGGCCCTGCCATGCAGCATCCACAGCAACATCAGCATCACTACCAACAAGGCCATCAACAACACTCTGCTTACGGTCCACCGCATTACCCTGCTGCTCCGCCTTCACTGCCACTTCAACACCAGCAGATGGCTCCGTACCCTCCATCGCACGGGGCACATCACAATCAAGGCTACCCTATGCCACACAGACAGCCATACCCACCTGACCACTCTCGATGAAGTTTCCACACACTCACTCGCCCAGAGGGTCAGGAGGCTGCATCCTAATACACAGTCTGTATTCTTCTGTCGCCCTCAGTAAGCACTGAACAATCGCATGCACGCTGCCGTTGCTGTTTGTCCAAGAAAAAATGCGCGTTCCATCGTGTGTAGTGGATCATTCTTCCAAGTGAAATTGCTCTGGTTATACATATGTTGAAAGAGGACGATGACAAGTCATTGGAAAAAGTCTGGATAGAGCCGAAGGAGGAAATATGTGTTCTCGGGTATGGACAATTGTTGGTTGGGAACTGGATCTGGTGCTATTCGGCCTCTCCTTCGCCATCATCCTCGCTTCCGTCGTGGATCGCGCCTCCTTCCACAAGACCGTAGACAGCATCCCCTCTCCGACGCTGAAGCAGCTGAGACTCTTGGACCAGCATCGACTTGTACTTCTCATCCAGGCCGCCTCCTCCTGCCGTCCCGCTACCACGTCGCTCGCGCTCATCGCCCACTGGCGAGGCTGTACGCAAGCCGAAAGACGAGCGGCGCGAAGCAGAGGAAGATGTTTGGTTCCCGTCTTCGCCCTTTCCACCGCTGGCGCCTCCGGTAACCTCACCCTGTTTGAGCGCCAGCACAGAGGCCGGAAGAGGCGGAGACGGATCTGGCTTCAATGGCGTCACCACAGGTCTGACACTATTGGCATGGGGCGAAGTGTTGACCTGGGCTGCGCTCGCGAGCGATGCAGTAGACGCGGACGACGAAGGCGACACCGATACGTTTGGGAATGTACCGTTGTTGTTGTTGCGCAGCAGAGGGGATGCTGTCCGTTCCACCAATGCAGCGGAACGGGCGACTTGACTGGGCTCGAGCGCGGGTGATCCACCATCTGCCGAGGCACCACTCTGACCGACGGGCGATTTGCGCGACTTGGCGGTAGTGAAGGAGAGCGGCTCGTCCTCGTCATCATCTCCCTCGCTCTGACGTCGCTGCAACGGAGCTTGTCCACCGGGCGTGCCAAGCTGATTGGTGCCAGCAGTGATGGTCTTCTTAGCTGCCGATCCGGGTGACGAAAGAGAGTACCCTGGCATTCCCGTCATCAAGACGCTTGTCTCCGTAGGAGGCACCGTGGATCCATAAGGGGACACCCCATTCCTTGCGTTCCAGTCATCAAAAGTCTCCCACATCCACACTCCCAGAAACTTGATGACCTCCTTGGCCTCGGGCATCAACGCAGACATTTGCAAAAAGCCGTGCGACCACCCCTCGATGATTCTCATCTGGACCCAGTCTTCCGGACTTTCGTCCTCGATCGGATCTCGCGGGATGCTTTGTCCGGTCTGACCGGCTGAGGACATTCGGAGGCCTTCGCCGAAGCGGCTGGAGGGCCCTGCACGACGGCGTTCGAGCTCGCGCTTTTTGGCAGTCTTTGCCTCGCGAATGCGACCTGCCATCACAACCGTGTCGTCACCTGTACGGCGTAGAAGTTGTGCATACAATAGCGTCAGAGCAGGAGTCTGCTACGCGTAGTGATATTTATCTTTGACTGCACTCACAGATGGGGTCCTTCTCGCCGCATACAAAGAGCACAGGGGGGAACTCGGCCAACAGAGCGGCGGGCGCGACTATGGGGCTCAAGTAGTAATCGTGATCAAAATCGGGCTGGTACTTGGGCCCAATGTACAGGATTGCCATGGCGCGCATCATGCTCTGTGTCAATATCCGATCGTTGAAGTAGCCTGCCATACTGGTCATGGTCAGGCGAGTGCCATACGCACGCTGACCACGCTTGGCGCGGGCAGAGGCCATGCGCGCGTCCGCGGCTTCGGCTGCTGCTCGCAATGCCTTTTGCTGCTCCTCGTGGGCCCTGTTCTCGTGGTCGGTGTTGTAGCCGCTGCTGGTCCCATCTCCGTCTTCCTGAGCATCCTTCTCCAAGCCGGAAGCTGTCAGAGCTATTACACCCTGGTGATATCGTCGCTTCGCCTCGTCAAGGGAGTCCACCGTGGTGCCGTCCTCATTTGCATCTTCATCGCCAAAGGAGCCAGGAGTATATGCTCCCGTTTTGCCAGGCCCAGCCTCATCCTCCGATGCCGATGGCTCCGCTTCCGCAAACCGAGCCCGTTCCATTAGATGCATTTGTGCCTGTCCTGCCAAAGAGCTGTAGGAGCGATCGCGTTTGGGGACTCCTGGTCGCGGTACGGACGCGTCCTTTGACGCCTGAGTGGTCTCGCCAGACGCAGGCTGAACAGCAGTGAGAGGCGAGCGATTGATCGAGTTGCGACTCGCGCTCCGGCGGATGACCTGTTGTGCTTTGTCCATAAAGCTGTTCAGTATGGCTGTCGGACTGGTCAAGGTTTGAGGAACACCGGGCGGTGGCACCATTCCAACTGCGCGATCTCGACCTTTGCGAGGCGCAAGTACGTCTTTGTCTCCTTCTTGTCGTCCTGCTGGTCCGTTGCGCGAGGTTACCTTGACGCCCGCCTTTCGGAGCTGTTCTTGTCGTTCTTGCTCCAGACTGCTGGGCAGACCGACGCGTGCATTTAAACTGGGTCGTCGGCCGGACCGATTCGGATTGAGGGGGCTTTGACCTGGGGTCACTTTAGTTGGCGTGCGGCCAGCGATGGCAGCTGGCTTGGGACCCAAACGCGCCACGGAGCTCTCCGACTCTTGACGCATGGTTTGTAGATTGACCTCGGATTGCTGTCGAAGTACACGGATATGCTCCGGCTTCATCCACGAGGAGTAGGCGAAGTTCATTGCCGGATATGCCAGAAGAATGGCGATGGGCTTGGGCAGAGGAGGTACCTCGGCGTGGGCGCCGTGTGGAAACTTTGCGCCCGTCTTCGAAATTGCAAGCTCGTCGTAAGCGGCTTTGATGTGTGGTTGAGGATATTCGATAATCTTCATCATTACGCCAGTGGCCAGGTTTCCTCCGGCACTGTCGCCGCTGAGGATGATTCGGAAGCTCTTCTCGAGAGCGAGGGCATCCAGGTTTGAGTACTTGGAGCTCGAGTCCGCTTGTTGCATTGGGGATGAGACGACACCCCTGCCCATACCAATGACTGATCCTCGTGTCTCGTAGAGCGTGCGGTACGCGTCATAGCATTCTTCGAGGGCAAATGGATATGGGAATTCGGGTGCCTTGCAGTAATTGAGAGCGAGGACGGGACGTCCGGTCTGCTTAGCCAAGGCTCGTAGTCGCTCCTCGTGGTGACGCGGGTCCATGCAGATGAAGCCCCCTCCTGGGATGTCGAGAATGAGCTCAGTCTGGGTGCGTAGGGAGCGCTCATCGCCGTCATAATACAGCCACGCCACCGTTGGCCTGGATGCGTGTTTGCCCACACTTGGTCGAGGAAGCAACACTTCCTTGGCAATCTTGAGCGAGGGTCGATGGATCCAAGTCGCAATCCAAATGTATGGGTTCGTAGTCTTTTGCCAGGTCTCACGCATCATCTCGACGGTACAGAAAGCCCTGTACTTGCGCAGCTTTTCGTCGGCCTCGTTGGCGTAGATGAGGTAGTAAGCTGAGAAGAGGAGGGCAAGGATGTCCTTGAGCCATTGTGGCCGGATGTTCATCGAGGTGGCAAAGCCGGCATCGAGGGCGGTGTTGATCCAAGTGGTGCGATAGAAAGCTCGAGAGTACATGCGAGCGAGGGGCTCGGGGGCGCCAAAGCCGAAGAGGTGGTCAAGGTTGCGGATCGCGTAGACTGTGGTGATGGTGCAGATGATGATTTGCCAGGGCGAGAAGGACCTGGCGGCAATGGTGCGGTTGAGCCAGCGGATCCATTGGATGCGTCGAGGCCCGTCCCGGTCTCCATAGAGGAGGGACAGGAGTCCGATGGAGAGGACAGTGATCACCTGGGCTCGTTTGAGCCTGGTCGAGGGTCTGCCGAGAATGTGGTCAAGCATGACTGGAGACTGTAATCTACATGAATCGCATCAGCTGGCCACAAGAGAGGGGGGTCCGCATCGACGGGGGTGGTGTGGCTCAGATGGAGGACGTCGACAAGGACTCGTTCGTGTCAGGAGTGATGCTAGCGGAGCTGATGGATACATGCGCATGCATGCACGCAATCATGAGCAACAGAGCGTGTCAATCATCGTCTGATGGGACGCCATGTTGACTGCTTATTGACTCTGAGTCGAGACTGGTCCAGTCCAGTCCTGATGAGTCCACATTCCAGTGCGCCTCCTATAATACATAATACTTATCGCGGGAACCCCGCCAAGCAAGCTTCAGCACTCAGCACCTCATCCATTATTGTTCCGTTCGGGAGCATCCCGAAGAGGGCCATCCATCCCGAACGAGCCGAACATTTCCTTGGGTTTTTCTCAGGTGTAGAGCAATGTTCATGGCGACCGCCGCCGCTCAAGGATGCGCATCCATGGCCTGCGACTGGCGCAGAAGGCATTCCTTGCAAGTCGCAGGAATCCTCTTCCCTCTGCGCTCCTCACACAATGGCAAGACATCGTAGTCGCGAGACATGCGCAGCGAAGAGCGTTGACAAGAGATGATCGAGACTGGATCAAGAACGAGGTCCGATGGGCATTCGAGCATTTCCAGGAATCGGACACGCTCCATGCTGGTCCTGAGGAACACAGTCGACAACAGTCGCTCTTCAGAGAAGCATGCGAGCGTCTTTCCAAGGGAGAACCGCTCGCCTATGTGCTCGGCTCTCAACCATTTGGAGACTTGCCCTTTGATCTCTCCGTCCGTGCTCCCGTCCTGATTCCAAGGCCAGAGACGGAGCAATGGGCGCTCAACCTCGCAGATCAGTTGCGCCACTTTGTCGCAGGAAGACCCACCGAGGCCCTCGACATCCGCGTTCTCGACATATGCACCGGTTCGGGGTTGAGTAGCTTCTGAGTCGCGATCCGTCCAGGACAAAGGAGGCAGCTCGCTGAACCGTCTCTCTCTTCCAACCAAAAATATGCAGATGCATAGCAATCCTGCTCTCGCATTGTCTGCGTCAGCTACGAAGCAAGCACCAACATCTACGCTGGAAAGTGCTGGGCTTGGATGTGTCTCCCATCGCTGTCGACCTGGCCAGAACGAATGCAACTCGGCTCGGACCTCTGTCGGACGATGCTTCCCTCGACTTCTACCAAGCTGATGTCTTCTCCGACACCGACATGACAGCCGTCTTTCAGTCCGCCTTTGGACCCGATGTTTTCGAGACCCGTCAGGATCCATGCTCGCCAAGGCCGATCAATATCATTGTGTCGAACCCGCCCTACATACGACCAGATGCATACAGGGATCAGCTCGAATCCAGCGTTCGCGATTGGGAAGATTTCCGGGCTCTGGTCGGCGTGCATCCCTCCACGGCCGAGGTGGTGAACAACGCACTGAAACAGGACGACGAGGCTGGCCTCACCTTCTATCGCCGTATCCGATCCTTGGTCGGCGCCTTGCCATGGATGCACCAGAGACGGCTGGCACTGCCCAGATTTGTGCTAGAGATCGGACAAGGTCAAGCTGAGGCAGTGACTAGCATTTTCAGCGATCTTTCAGGGACGACAACGATCCAGATACAAGTACACAAAGATGCCTGGGGCGTAGAGCGCACCGTAGAAATATACTGATTTCTGCTGCAAGGCTGGTCGTGAGAATTTCCGCATTCAACATTCGTACAAAGCGGACTCTATGGACAACATCATAAAAGATTAGCTCCAACGCAAGTGTGGAAGGAGGGAAGCCGTGACTTGCACGCCAAAGCTACCAGCCTTGGCAATTTCAGAACGAAACAAAGGAAAGGAAAGGAAGGGATAGGAAAGTCCGTGATTAGCGTGAAAGTAAATCACCAGAACCAGCCTCCTTGCTTAGGAGGTGGAGGAGGAGGCTGATTGCCGGAGCCGCCATGCTGATCGATCGGGCTGGCTACCACGGCGGTAGAGCCGCTTCCATGGCTGTTGGTCAGAATTCTGCCCGGCTGCCGGCCAGAGCTCGAGCTTTCGGACTCCACCTGAGCGAAGGGGTCGTTCAGACTCGTCGTCGTCGAAGCACTGGCTGTTCGGGCCGGTCGTAGCGCCGGTCGGACCTGGATATCCAGCAATCGTTCAGTTCATGCAGGAAGTGCACATACAGATCATTTCACAGATGCTGTCATGCTCACCATTTCGACAAAGAGGGGCACCATTTCCGGGATCACACTCAGATGAGGAGGAGCCACCACCTTCTTTTTCTTCTTGCTAGCTCTGATCGTCCCCGACGCAACTCCGTCTCCTCCCTGTGGAACCTCGTTCGGGATCGAAGGCAAGTCCTTCTCATTCTGGCCCGAGGCAGCCATAGAGTTCTGACGGCTGACCGGAGGAATCCAGCGCGGCGGAGGCGGTGGTGGCGCAGCACCATCAGATCCATCCGTCTTGGTCGAGCTCCGGTCTTCCTCAGCCGAGTCTTCGCTCGTCCGTCTCGCATTCTCCTTGAGCGCTCGCAGACTCATCTCTCGTTGCATACCTGGCATTCTCGCCCGGATCGCCTCCTCGTCCTTGCGCTCCAGCCGGCGTTGTGTGCGCAGCTCGTCCTTAGCAGCCTCGTCGAGAGTGGCAATCTCCGTCTCCGTCAACAGACCGTCATCTTCATCCTCTTCGCCCTCTCGGGCCTCGTCCTCATCGTAATCATCATCTTCCTCCGCCTCGACATCAGCTATGTCACCCGTGAACATCTCACCAACGCCGAGGTTTTCAACAACGCGCCCGACAAATGCCACATCGTCTTCTTCCCGGCGCTGCTGGGATGCAGCCTGCGAGAGCGCATTTGCCGCACCGTGCACTTCCCGATCGGCAATCTTCCGCCGCAGTTTCGCCTCGCGTTGCAACTTGACTTGATACGCATACACGACCAGCGCGTCAATCTCGACCATGGCGCGTCGGCGCGGACCTCCTCCAGCGGGCAGGCAGATCTCGAGATCCACTTCGCCTATGCCTTTGCCTTTGCCTCCACCACCGCCTTGAGCAGCGGCAGCTGGCGAGTCGCTGCCTCGGACAAAGTTGATGAATAGCTCGGTCCAATGCATCAAGCCGTCGAACAAGCCCGAGCCTTTCGAATGCACTTGGTGAACAAAATTGTAGAATTTGCCTTCGTGTCTCTGCACCAAGTCGATAAAGACCTGCACGGTGCGTTGAGGGTCCGAGTAGGTAACTGTGTTCAAATCGAGCAGCGCAACAGGCCGTCAGCTGAGTCGGAGCATGCGGGCAAACTTTGGAATGAGTGCTCACGTTCTTCGTTCGCCTCTACGGTCTTGATCATGTCGGTAATGAACATTTGAAGGTCGTAAAGACTGTCGGCGATATTGGCTGCCTTGTATACTTGGGCGAGTGGAGAGTAGAAAATGGTAACAATGTCCTTCAACAAATCCGCGGTGACACCCTTCCGAAATAAATGCCCTCAGATCAGCTCTCGTGGTCATGTCAGGGGCTGGCATGGATACAAGGAACTCACTTCGAATATGAGCGATATCATCTGCTCCTTATCCCGCAGGCGCTGCTTCATCCGCAGCAAGACGTGCAAGTCTTCGTACAACCAAGCATCCTCGTCCTCTGGACCCTCGTCCTCTTCCTCGGGCCCCAGATTCCGGCGGTACTCCTTGTACTTTTCATATGCCCGACTCGACCGCACCGCTCGGTTGATCTGATACTTGTCGAGTCGTAGCTGCGGGGCCAGATCTGGGCTCCGCAGAATCACAGTCATTAAGTCGAGATGCTCCTCCCATGCCTCCTGCCGCAGCTCCACCTGCTGCTCGGGCGCTGCGTACACAAACGCGCGCACCTTTTCGCACATGTCGGGATCTTCGACCTTGTCTGCCACCGCAGTGCAGATTTCCGTCAGTTCGCGAACATCGTCCTGAAGACCGGAGCTGAACATGCGTTGGAGCAGACTCTTTTGACCAAACGGTTGCGCAAGGAACAGGTCGAGCACGCCGCGGATCATGCTGACCGGGTTGGAGACGCGCAGTATGCCGCGGAGGACGAAGTATGGCATCAGGCCGTGCATGCGCTTAAGTTGGGCGAATATGTCCGGGGAGTTATCGCTGCCCATGAAGATGTGGAAGAGGGTGCTGGCGAGCGAAATGCGAGCCCAGCTGATCAGGGCTTGGTAATTCGCAGGCAAGTCTTCGATGCGAGACGTGCTCTTCAGAGTGCCAAACACGCGCGATAGGCCGTCCCGCTGGATCAGATCCTCTTTGAATGCCTTGAGATGTGTCTGGAGCTCTTTGGCCCTTTTGGCCGACTCGTCGGCAAAGTATTGTTGCTCAGACTCTCGAACCACATCGAGTCGTTCTCTTCTCGCCGCATCTTCCTCCTCCTCTCGATTGAGCACGATGGGATCTCCTAGCAAAAAGTCTTGGAACGCTTCTGAGTCAGCCACAGGCGCGACGGCCAGCAATGATCGAAGGTAGGCGCGGAGTGTCAGCCGGTTCTTCTCGCGCGCCAGTTGGACCGTAGACATTTGTGATGGATGTGTGGGACCCGGACGACCGGTCGAGGACAGCTTTCTCCTTCGTCCTTGTTTGCCTGTTGGCGGCCGCAGTGATGACTCATCGTCCAATACCTCTTCTTGCTCTGCCTCTTCCCACCCGACCTTCCCCTGTCCCTGATCAGTCGGCTGCAGACTCGGACTCGGGCCGCTCGAGTGGTCATCCACGTTTCTCTGAGTGCGGTTCTTGGTGGGTGGCAGTCGAATCTCATCGTCGGGAAAGTCGATGCGGAGTGTCTCTGCCAAGCGCATAAAGTCGCCGTATCTGCGGGACACGTACACTTCTGGCTGCCCAGATCGACGCGTCCGGATGATGAACTCCTCATGGTACCGATTACGGAGCCTTCCCTTGGTGGTGATGGTTCGAACACCAACAATGTTGACCTCGAACATCTCTGCGAGCTCGCCCTTGACAGCCGCACGTATCCGTCGATCGATTGCAGAGAGTTTGGCGCTGTCCGCTTCCGAAATCTTGACTATCTGCTCCAGATTGTCCTTGCACCGGATCGCAGCAGTCATGAGGAGCACAATGTAGCGCTGGAAGCGGCCTCCGATCTGCTTGCGTTTCGTCGTCTCATCGCGTTCGTCTGATGTGGAAATGTTCTTTTCTAGGAAGCGATCGACAAAGACCTGGACCTTGTCTGCGAAGAAATTTGGCGGGGCCGATCGGAGGAAGGGAAAGGTCAGGACAAAGTGTTGGAACATGAACCGCAGGAAGGGCAGATCGGTACGGCGCGCCAGGGGAGAAGGGCGGAAAGGTGGCCCGAATGTGCCAAGTGCATCTGCTCGTAGTGCGTGTGCAAAATTCGAAAATCTTGTAAGCTGCCGGTCCACAGATCCCCTATGGAAACCCGAGCAGCACTCACCTTTTTTTGAAAGCGCCCGGAACTCATTTTCGACCTGGAGCCGGATCAGTGCCTTCTTCAGGTAGTGTGCTCGGATGGGCGTCAGCTTGAGCGGATCTTGCGCGTCCCTGAGGCCCTTGATGCGCTTGGCTACGTGTTCCTGTTCATCAGACAGTCGGTAGTTCGTCTTGGAGTCTCCGTATGCTGCCGATCCTGTGGGCGCGGAGTGTGCTGCACCGTCGAAGCCTGGATCGAAAGCGCGCTGTTGCTGACCTGGTGGAGTTGTCATCGCGGCTTGATCGCTGATGGCCCTTTGTGGTGACCGCGTCAGAGCTCTGTGGGGGTATAAAGGAACGCGGCTTCTGAACGACAGGGCAAGTCTTCCCCAAGAACAAGGTGAGCGCACTGAGCAGTCAGGCGGACGGGGAAATTGGTGGACACGTTCAAGGACCAGCTGATGAATGAATGCAGGTGTGTTCTCTTCCCGGCAGTTGCCCTGCTGCACGGCAAGAGGGGTCCGTGGCCCTGGAGGATCTCGCCCCGATTCCGATTGCGTCTGCCCAAGCTCTGTTTTTATTTTCTCCTGTCACCCAAAGCTCAGGTCAAGATCCCTGATGCATGGCCAAGCGGGGTCAAGAAGAAGTAAATGTCCTGGTTGTGCGGCTACTATATACAGTAAAGGGGAAGAGCGCGCGCATTAAGATTAATCAGAGGATGTGATCAACTCGTGGTGGTCGTGGTGCCCAGACCGTCGTTCTTACACTGCGAGAACGCGGGCAAGCAACTGTGTGCAGCGTTTTCCCAAAGGAGGAAATGCAACTTTTAGCATCATCCGTCTACCAGCAATCTTTTCAACAATGCAGGAACACACACCTGAGGTATCGACACCATCTGCAAGCCTGAGCCGGATCAGCCGAGTTGTAAAAGTTGAGCGCCAGGCCCAACAAGAATCCAAGCATGAGCCCGCCTGAGATCAGCCGGACGACCCACACCCCGATGCGATGCTTCTTCGAGGGGTGAATCGAAGGTCCAAACGCAAAGCCGCCCAGGATGCCGCATACAAATCCGCCGATGTGCGAAAAATTGTCGAGCCCGGGCAGCAGACCGAGCGCTAGGCCGACAATAGCGAATACGACGGAGATAGTTAGCCGCGTCTTTCGTCGCTCCTCCTGCGCTTCGCAAGTTTAGCATTGCAGAATAACGTATTCGGCAAGTCAACCCAGAGTCCGCTGCAAATATCAGGGGAGACCATTTACGCACCCAATGCCAGTTGAGAATCAGATCGGTCATCTCGACTCCGACGGCAGTGTAAACGGCTCCACTCGCACCCAAGGCAGGAGACATCAGGCCAAAGTTGCCCCCGAGCAAGTTTCCGCCAATACCGCCGGCAAAGTACACAAGCGCGAAGGCGGGTGTGCCCAGAATTGTCTCGACTTGCACAACCAAGGTCAGTTGTGCGACCACATTGAACAAGATGTCTAGAGAGAAAAAAAAAAGTTGTCAGAGAGAGGTCACGCAAGCATCGAAGATGCTGTTATCAACTCACGAATCACACCAGCATGAATGAACTAGACATAGACGGAAAACCAGATCAGCACGAACATGACAGCTTATGAATCCTCGGGGCAAACTCACGATTGCAGTCACGAAGCGCCATCCTTGCCATGGCCCCGTCGCGCTCTGCATCCGACAGACTTCCCAGATCGGACACAGTTGATCCTGAGTGACGGTCGCGCTTGTACTGGCGTTCAAGCAAGGCAGGAGCTGGGTGGTGGGTCTGGTGGGCACATTGCGCATACAAGGCACGAAACGGGCACCGAGCGGGAAATTGATAAAGAACTCAAACGGAGGACCGAGCATCGGCTGGAGCTGAGGCTGTCCATGCACAAGAAGCGCGCATTAGACAATGAGAGAATCGGAGGGAAATAGCCTTTAGGTGCATACCTTTGTTTGAAATGCTTGTCCAGTAGCTGCCTTGGACTGGATAAGCTCGACGATGAAGATGATGATGTAGACAAGCCTACCAGGCATCAAAGGTGAGAGGAAATGTTGGTCAATATTATCGAGCTTCACGTTACTATTGTTTTTCATTGGGTATACTTACGCCAGGAGGAAGGACAAAATGCCGTATTTCTGTCTATATATGCCCTTTCTTCTTCTCTCGAGCTGTTTCTCAATCTTGCCGTTGTCCTTGCTCAGCAGACCTGCGCGTGTCGTATCGGCTCCGTCCTCATACTGGCTGGAACGGTCTGGGCCCATCTGATTTGAGAAGAGATTGGCATGAGGCTGGTGACTGCCATCTTTGAGCTGTCTGGCTTCGTCGTCCTCGTCTTCCGCGTAGCCCATGCCTGCGCCGTACTGCTTGAATGGCAAATTGGATGTGGAAAAGTCTTGCGAATGACCATGGCCATGAGAGTAGGGATCAATGCGTGCTTGCCCTTCACTAGCGTAACCATATCCGTAGGGGTCCACTGACTTCCGCGGGTAGTAGTCATCGTCATCTTCTTGACTTCCTTGCGTGACTTCGCGGATGGCGTACGGGTCCTGGTAGGTGGCGCTCTTGCGAGGATAGGCGTCTGCTTGAGTATATGGATCAGCATATAGGGTAGCGTCAGACTGGCGGAGGGCAGGGTCGAGCTGATGGCCTGGTCTGCTTTGAGGAGCAGCAGCAGCGGCTTCAGCGGCGGCCGCGAAAGCTAGCGCATGAGGGCCCGAGTACCGTTGCTGTTCTTGTTGCTGCTGTTGCTGATATCGCTTCGATAAGCCCGCGTGCCGTACTTGGTACATCGAGACGCTGTCACTGGGAGAGAGGCTGTCAGTCCTGCTGAGCAACGAGTTGGGTTGTGAGGGAGGGAGATTTGCAGGTTCAAGAAGTGCAGACGACTGAGCAACCGATGCTGGGGGCTTGACTGTATGCTGCGGTGGTGGTGGTAGCCTGGTGGTGTTGGCGAATGTGGTAGATGTTACTGGCTCTGGCTGATCGAAGGCGCTGTCAAGCTGAGAAGCGAGCTCGCGGTGGAGCCTGATGGTGGATGAAGGAGAAGGCGGCTGAGCTTCCTGCGCTGCGCCCGCTGGAGTGAGAGTTGAGGAAAGAGGTTGAGGTTGATAAGCTGGAGGACCTGTCCTGATGGAGGCCGAGTCCTCGATGAGAGCTTGCTGGCTTTTTGAGGTGTTGTTGTGGTCCATGTTGGGCTGTGAGGCAAGGACCGTTGGAGATTGCCCCAAGCTCTACGCAGACAGACTAGATTTACTCTGAGAGCACAGAATGAGGCAAACGCTGAGACTGAGGAGATCGAGTATGTGCGAAGAGAGAAACAGGGCTGCCAGAGTCAAGGAGAGATGGTGTCGAGCTGGCAGAAGGAGGTTGTTCCTGTTTTTCCCCTTTGGGAGATCTCACACACAGGAGCACACAGCAACAACACACATGTCAGTGTTGGACTTCGCAAGCGCGCCTCTCATTTCATCACTGCACAGCAATTGCGCCGCCACTCCCTCGCCCCGATCTGACAGCTGAGCTCACGTGACTTGATAAGAAGGCTCCGAAGTCGGGTCGCCCGACTGAGCGACTTCCAAAAAATTTCGGACAAGCCAGCAACAGACGCCTGCTTGCATCACCAACCTCGCACTCGCAGCATTCAGGTGGCGAGGCATCATCAGTACTCTGTACACCTACACAATTTCCGGGGCATCGCAAGTCATGGCCGCCACCGCTACTGCCGTCGCCTTGGGGGAGAACGGACAGCCGCTCTACACCTGCCTGTCCTGCAACATAGCTTTCCCCAACGCTCAAGACCAGCGCGGCCACTACCGAAGCGACTGGCACAGGTACAATGCCAAGCGCAAGCTCGCCCAGCTCCCTCCCATTCGCCAAGATGTCTTCCAACAGAAGGTCGCTGCAGCTTCAGGCTCTTCATCAACCTCGGCAGCTGCACCTCAGCCAGAGGCACAAGCGTCTGGCTCAGCTGCCGTCAATGGCAGCACAGAAATGCAGACTGATGCAGCATCATCGACCTCGTCAACCAGGAATCGGTGTGATGTGTGCAACAAGTCGTTCGCCAGCGACAAGGTGCTCGCTGATCACACCAACTCCAAGAAGCACAAGGAAACCGCGCTCGCAGCCTCGCTCAAGCAGGCGCATGCACTTTCCGCCAAGGCGTCGGCGACAAATCAGGCCAAGGAGGCAGCTTCGTCTGCTGATTCTACAGAGTCGAAGCAGCCCGCGTCTGCCCCGTCTTCGTCGCTACCACTCACCCTCAATGTGCCCGAGAACGCAACAGAGGAAGAGATCAATGCTCTGATCGACGCCAAGGTCGCCTCCGCGACGCGTATCGACCCAGCCCGCGCCTGCCTGTTCTGCACCACCCACACCACCACCCCACCTTCAACCGAGGCCACACTCGACCACATGGCGCGCGCTCACGGCTTCTACCTGCCCGAGCGCGAGTACCTGATCGACCTGCCCGGCCTGATGACCTATCTCGCCGACAAGATTACCGTCGGAAACATCTGTCTGTACTGCAATGCGCGTGGGAAGAGCTTTGCCAGTCTCGAGGCGGTGCGCAAACACATGCTGGACAAGAGTCATTGCAAGATTGCGTACACGAGCGAGCAGGACCAGATGGAGCTCAGTGACTTTTACGACTTCTCGAGCTCGTATCCCGACGAGGAGGGCGATGAGGATTGGGAGGACATGGACGGAGTTCAGGGTGAGGGAGCAAGCGATGAGGACATGGAGGACGATGATGGTGAGGAGGATGCTGCGGCAAATGGTGCCTCAGCCCCACAACAGCTTTCCGCCCGCGTCAACCGGACGAAGAACAACAAGAGTAACCAGGCCACGTTTGGAGACACAGAATATGAGCTCGTGTTGCCATCAGGCACTCGACTGGGTCATCGTGCTCTGAGAAGATATTACAATCAGACCCTGTGGACCACTCCTGCCACCCAGGTGCAGCAATCGTTCAACCAGCGTCTCATCACGGCTGCTTCGGGCGGAGGAGCGGGCGGCAATGGCGGGCCCAACTCGCTCATCGTGCCCAACCGAGGAGGCAAGCAGAATGCCGTCGTGGCGCGCTCCAAGGGACAGAAGAAGGAGGCGATGCGGCACATTCGGGAGTTCAGAGATATCACGCGCAAGGAAGCACAAAAGACTCGGGTGGCGTTCCAGAACAACAACCAGAAGCACTTCCGCGACCCGCTCCTCCAGTAGACGATGCATCAGCTTTTCTCACCTCTGTTTTCCTGTCTTGTCCCACATCACATCATTCAGGGCTTTGGCTTCGCTCTGTTGTACACTGCATTTCATGTCCTGTACTCGCCATCTGATTCCGAGACTCTACTTAATTGACATACTGGAAAGCTACAAGGAGACATGATCTGATCCAAGAAGTTGTAACATCATTCCTTCTCTTTGAGGCATCTACTCGTAATTATGTCGGATTTGTACCCTGCCTTTGAGCGGTGGACGGCTCGTCTGCCTGCTCCCCAGGCTCAACAGCCTCATCGACCAGCTCCAACACCATCGCCTCTCCCTTCTCCGCCTTGGTAGCCACCACTTTACCAGGGCCCACAACGGTGCCGGCCTCTGCACCCTGGAACGGATGTTCCTCCTCGTCCCCGTCCTTCTTCCCACCCAACGCGCCGGGAACCGACAGGACTTTTGCGACTGGCTGTAGGATCGACCGAGGCCGTAACGATGGAGATTTGTCTCCGTCCTTGTCATCATCCTCGAGTCGGTCGTCCGCTGAAGAATGAGAGAGGACCTTCTTCGCGCGCGAAAAGAGGTTCTTTGAGGAGCTGCTACTACTGCCCTCATCTGGTGGCATTTGTTGCTGTCTCGCAGGCGCCGATACGGCTTTCTCTGAGGGTCCATCAGCCCGAGATGCTCCGTCTTCTTCATCTCCTTCCCTCCTGTTTGATGCACTCGAAGTGGAGGGCGGGAGCGGCAAGCCTTGTAAACCGGTACCCTCCGATCGGGCCTTCTCGCTCGCAGGAGTCGATAGCGCAGCCGACCGACCCGAGTCTGTCAGGTCGCCACCAGAGGCCAAGTGGAGCGCAGAGGAGGCCATGGTGCGCTGTTCCGCTTCTGTGCCCGCCGGTTCCGTGTTGAGGGCCGGAAGCTTTTCGTTGGTCCGGTTCGAGAGAGGAGATTGGTATGCACCCGCCCCTTGCTCCTTCCCACCTTTGGATGGCGATGATGCTGGCCCATTTGAATTATAGCTCTCTGCTTTCGACGCGTCCGCATCACCGTTGACGATTGCCGATGGTGGAGGTTCGGTGATGTTGAACACGTCCCGGGCAAACTTACATGCGTCTCGATAACCCGCATCAAGGAGCTTGTGGAGCCATAACGGGTTGGGCGACCGATCCCATGCATGAGTGGTGCCTTCCAACACTCTCGCAGACACAGTCTTTCCCAGACCTTGTAGTCTCTTGGCAAAGACCATGGCTTCCTTCGACAAGCCATCCCACTCGGCCGCATATATGGCAATCTGCTTTGGCAGGGCGTCCACCAAGGCTCGATCCGACGCCTGGGCGGGGCTCAGGAATGACGATCGCATGTCTATGCCGCGGAGCGGGAAGAGGTAGGAAGCATCGAAGAGGTTGTGGAAGAACTCGGGCATTTCTCTGTCTGGTTTGGTGTTTGTTGCCCTTCGATCGGCCCTGGAAACGGAAAAGTCGAGGGATGGGTAGGAGGCGATCAGGGCGACGGGCCGGAGGGATTGTGGGATGGGTGGGAGATATGCTGCTGCGCCTGCTGGATTGATGTGGTCGGGTTCTTGATAATGTGGGGAATCTGATTTGCCACCATCTGGATGATGATTGTGCTTGGTAGGAGACGGCTTGAGAGTCGTTGGCAGAAGATCCAAAGTCGCACCTTGATTGTGAGCAGCCAGCGTGCGCTCGCGACCTTGATCATGAGCGGCCTGAATGCGTTGAAGCTCGTTCAGCAACAGGGGAACGGTGAAGACGAGATTGCCACCGGCGGAAAACCCGGAGAGGGCAAACTTGGTATTGTCAATCCCGAGCTCGTCTGCGTGTGCATGGAGATAGAGCAGGGCGTCGACTCCGTCCTGGACTGCGGTTGGGAATGGATGAGCGGGCGCAAGACGGTAGTCGACCGAGACCAAGACGGCGGGGACCTGGTTGAGGACGGCGGCGGCCCATCGAGCATCGTCGGTGGCCTTGCCAATGGTGAAGCCGCCACCGTGGAAATTGACGATGCAGGGCAGGCGGTCTGCTGGCGAGCGAGGGGACAGCGTCGAGGGCTCAGGTCGATAGATGCAGAGTCCGATCTGGCCTTGGGAGGTGGAGACTGTGGACGGGATCCGGATCCTGGATGCCGGGTAGGGAGGCGTGGGAGGGGCGACGCGGTGGAGGACCATGCCGACCTCCATGAGGACACGCCACATGGCTGCCTCGAGACGGAGACGCCAACGCGCGGTCGTCTTGGGTTGGTGTTGTTCTTGCTGCTGTTCTTCTGTTTCCTGGACCTGCTCTTCTTCGTCTTGGTTGCGATCGGTCTGCGCCTGTGCCTGGCTGAGTTGGGCTTGAGCCTGTTCGATGGCAGCCGAGCCCAGAGATGGGTGATGAGGCTGCTGTGAGTGATCGGCAGACATGCTTCACTACTCTCCCCACCTGCCAACCCACAGAGCAATCAACTCCACAAGCTTCAACTGGAAAGCACCTGCTGTCAGGGCTCAACCCTGAGAAACTAGAGAGATGGACGTGAGTTGGGAAATGGTGTTAGTAGTATCCATCAACAACCCTTGCCTGCCTTCTTCGTTCATTGGAGCCTACCAGCGGAAGGAACTACTGCCCTGAGTCAGGCTTGGCTTCCACCACACACATCGGCGAGAAGGCAGTGCATCCATGGATTTGTCCCCGATGGAGCCAGCAAGGTGATCTCATCGGTGCTCAGTGCGCCTCCTTTGTGGACCCTTTTCCCCACCAGTTGGGGTTGACGTTGATTGTTGAGGCAATGACGTACAAACAAAGGGCTCACTACTCTCTCACTCCAACCTGGAACTGCGGTGCATACTCGTACATCCCTGCAACCAGGTGCAATGGGAGCTGGGCTGGCAGCAACAAAGGAACTTGCCGGCGCTAGTCACATTCTTCCAGAGAGGAGAGAGAGAGAGCGCTGCGCTCTGGCAAGGCTTGGCTTGGCGTCTCTGATGGAAAATGCGCTCTGCAGGAACAAGAACGCAACTGTCCTAGGTTGTCTCGATCAGGTTCCCTTCCCTTCTCCTGCTCCCGTCGTCATTGCTTTCTGTGATGGACAGGAGGAAAGGAGGCTATGTCCTCGACTTTCGCTTAAAGCATGCAGCATGCAGGACATCGTCCATGTAGCATGCTTCCCTTCTGATTCGCAAGAAGCTGATTGTTCTTTCCCTCAGGACTGAATTGTATTTGTGCCTCTCTCTCGACAGGGCAACTCGCTGATCCTTTCATCATTGGCAATCATGGCTGGCAGTCTGTTCAAAAGAGTCCTCAACCCCGGCGGAGCATCTTCCACCAAGGACGGCACCGCCAATAATCAGACCACCACAGTCGCCGCCATCAGGCATCCCATCGCACAAGACGAGAAGCCCAACCTCGCCACCCCATCGGCAGGAACCGGCACACCGGACAGCAAGGCTCCCGACACCTCCCCCATCATTCAGAAGGAGGACAAGGAGACTGCCAAACTCTATCGAGAAATCCAAGCCGCCCAGGCCAATCGCAAACGCAGGTTGGAGCTCGCCCAGGCCGCCGCCAGCGAGCCCGACTCGATCCGAAACCGGTATGGCCCACTCATAGCCAAGGACACCATCGAATCCAAATTGAACTCTATCTCGCCCGATTATGCAGCCTCTTTGACCGCGCTCGAGAATAACAATCTCGAGCTTGCTTCCTCTCTGATCGGCAAGCGCGTCTCCTTTTACGCCCGCATCCATACCGCACGCGCCCTCTCGTCCCGTCTCGGCTTCTTTCTTTTCAGAAACCAGATCGAAACCCTCCAGGGCGTCCTCCACTACGAACAAGGCACCAACTCGACCAACATGATCAGGTGGGCCGAACATCTCCCGTCCGAATCGATAGTGCATGTGACCGGAACGGTGCAGGTGCCCAAGAATGCGGAGAACAAGAATGGGACGGAGAAACCCAAAGTGTATTCGGCCACCATCAAGAATGTCGAGGTCAATGTGGAGAGTCTGCATCTACTCAGCCGCGCCAGAGACTTGCGCTTCCACGTCTACTCTGCCGAGCTCAGCGGCAAGGCACATGCTGAAGAGCTGCGAGAGCAACAAGAGGCCAGCGGAGCCAGTGCAATCGGTGATGGGTCGGGAGCGCATATCACCCAGGACGAGGACAATGAAGACGATGAGCAGGACGATGACGACGACGACGACGACGCAGAGGAAGACGACGACAAATCCAATGAACAGCAAGACGAGCTCGTCGCCTCACCTCGCGATTCCATCTCGGGCATCTCGGCCGTGTCGTCTACAAAGTCGAGCAAGACGGGCACAAAGACGATACAGAATATTTCTCTGCGTACCCGGCTGGCCAACCGCATCATTGACATCCGTACGCCTGCCTCGCTCTCCATCTTCCGTCTACAGTCGGCACTGTGCAGCGCATTCCGCTCCTACTTGGCTGACCAAAACGGCTTCTTGGAGATCCATACCCCCAAACTTCAAGGCGGAGCTACGGAAAGCGGAAGCTCAGTCTTCCAGCTCGACTACTTTGGACGGCAGGCCTTTTTGGCGCAAAGTCCACAGCTGGCGAAGCAGATGGCAATCTCTGGAGATTGTGAGTTGTGCCAAACCCCCCTCTCCGCCTCCCGTAGGCTTGTGATCATGCTCATCTGGACCATCGTCCATTCTTTTCAGTCCAACGGGTGTTCGAAATCGGACCCGTCTTCCGCGCTGAGAATAGCAACACCCATCGGCATCTCACAGAGTACACAGTGAGCATTTTTGGATAGAGAGATGAGCAGTGCATGCAATAGCTGATACAGAATCCATCTCTCATAGGGTCTTGACATCGAGATGACGATCAGCAACGACTACCACGAGGTCATGCGCATGATCGACTCGACTCTCAAATACATGTTTGGCCACATCTACAAGAACTACCGCAGAGAGCTTGACGTTGTCCAGGAGACGTTCCCACACCATGACCTCGTATGGCTCGACGAGACACCGGTCCTCCGCTTCCCCGAGGCTGTCAAGATGCTGAATAACTCCGGCTGGACTGACGAGGACGGGAATCCGCTCAAGGAGGATGAGGATCTGGGCACGCGCGACGAGATCCGACTGGGCCAGCTGATGAAGGAGAAGCACAATACGGACTACTACATCATCGACAAGTTCCCAGCCTCGGTCCGGCCTTTCTACACCATGCCCGACAAAGACAATCCCAAGTGGACAAACAGTTTCGATTTCTTCCTGAGGGGTCAGGAGATTCTGACTGGTGGGCAGAGAATACATCAGCTCAAGAAGCTGGAGAGGGCCATGGTCAAGAACGGTGTTCAGCCCGAGGACATGCGCGAGTATTGCGAAGCGTTCCAGTTTGGCGCACCCCCGCACGGAGGAGCCGGTATTGGACTTGAGCGCCTTCTCATGCTTCTGCTCCAGCTCGGCGACATTCGAAACGCGTCCCTCTTCCCGCGCGATCCACAGTCGCTGCCGCAGAAGCCTCCGCAGACTAGTCTGAGATACCCGGACGCCAGCACGCTGCATCCGCCGTGGGAGCGCAATGCAATCGAGAGCGACGACCCGATGGCTGACTTCGATGACGACCTGGATGAGGACGAGGTGGAAGGCATCCTGCGGGATGGCGCACGAGACGGAGCCAATTTGGGTGGCGGACAGTCTGATGAGACGAAGAAGCTGGGTCATCTGCAACCCTTGGGACAGCTCATTGCCAACTATGGCCACTCGACCTCGACGGCGATACTGGACGATCGCTACAGGGTGTGGAGACATGCAGAGAGTGGATCGGCAGTCTCGTATGTTCCCGTCGATCGCTTCGCCATCGTGGTGGGCAACCCGCTCTGTGACCAATCACAGTACGCGCGGGTGATGCGCCATTTCCTCGGCTGGCTCAAACGCGAGACGAGGCTGAAGCCGATCTGGATCTTGGTCGATAACCGGGTGCAATCGGTGTTGGGCGAGCAGTATGGATGGTGCACACTCAGCTGCATCGCCGAAGAACGCGCGAGCACGATTACCAATCCGGCGTTCCACGACGGCGAGATCCAACGTCGGGTTCGCCATGCTGAGCGCGAGGGACTCAAGATCTCGGATGTACCGCAGGGCGAGCCGGTTCCGGAGGACGTGGTGCGAGAGTGCGAGGAAGGAATGCAGAAGTGGCTGGCGAGCCGGAAGGGCAAGCAGGCTCATCTGACGCAGCTCAACCCGTGGAGAGACATGGAGCATCGTCATTACTGCTTTGCCCGGGACAAGAGTGGCCGTATTGTTTCGTTTGTGGTCCTTGCGATGCTGAGCAAGAGCGAAGGATACCAAGTCAAGGTGAGTCGCTGCAGCATATTGCTACACAACGAAGGAGTCTGCTGGCTGAACCTTTTGAGATCTTCGCTCAACAGTATTCGCTCGACTGGGAAGGAGCGCCTTCGGGAACGATTGAAGCCATCACACTGCATGCAATCAAGGCTGCCGCCAGTCTTGGTGCTAAATCGGTCACCTTTGGCGCCGGTGCGGCTTCCACCATAGAGGTCGGCCATCATATCGGCAACATCCAGGCTGCTGCGCTTCGCCGTACCTACAAGTCGATTGTCGCTTCTCGCGGTTTGGCCCGCAAGACTGCGTTCCGGGCCAAGATGGGAGCGGACGATTCGGCGTCCGAGGACCGTCTGTGGGTCACGTATCCCAAGGGTGGGCTTGGTCCACGTGGGATTCGGGCCCTGTTGAGCTTCTTTGGAGATCCCGAAGAGGAAGAAGATGAAGATGACGAAGTGGACAGTGCGGGTGCTCTGACCAAGAAGGCGTCGAAGAAGACAGCGATAAGCCAGTCAAATGCAGCAACGGCTACGACGGCGAATGCGGCGAGCAAGACGGAAAATCGCTCGGCAGGAGACACGAGCCCACAAGCAAAGGACGCTCAAGCCAGTGCTAGGACTCCTGAAAACAAGGGAGCTGATGCAGCCGGCTCACAGGCCCCGACTCCCAAAGCAAATGCAAAAGCTTCAGCGACTGCCACGAGCAAGTCGCATGAAGACGAGGCCAGCGGCAAACAGCAGATTGTTCATTCGACACGGGCGGAAGGTGGCGAGGCTGGAGCCAGCACTGCATCTGAGCAAACGGGAGCGGGTCAAGGGGCTGAAGATGGTCGCTCTCGGTCGCGATCACGGTCTCGCAGCCGGGGCGGTCAAGAAGGCAACACGAAGAAGAGATTCAGCGGGCTGTTCAGCCACGTCTTGAAGCGCCATGGTGGCAGCGAGAGTCATGGAGGAGCGTCTGCAGACGCTCAGCCTTCGCCGGCGGTCGCAAATGCTTGATTGTTCCCCTGCTTCGTCGATGCTGTGCTGTGCTGTGAAATGTGAATCCATGATACCCTGTTGCAGTCCTCACTCACGTGATCTTGACGCGTCGCCTTGTGTTTTTTGGGGCCCCCGCGTCGGCCGCGTTTCCTTCCCCTCATTTTGAGCTCCTTGTTAAATTTGGCCTCACACAAGAAGGTGAAACAGTGTTGCTCGTCAGTTGGAAGCGACGCGTCGTGAGCATCACACAACCATCCTCGTGCACAAGGGACAGACGCGCTCCTTCAGCATTGCCCATCGCATCGCTTTCCACCAAGCCGCTTCCCTGCTTCTGCCGAAGATGGCCTCGACCACAACCATGCAACAGGTGAGTGAGCAACGAGGTTCCGATAGCCTGGGTCATGCATGTATGCGCACTGACACCTGGCTTGATCCATAACACCACAGCGGCGACCATCGGCCGCTTCGTCGTCAGCGTCAGCTGCGTCTCATGCCGATCCTCTGCGATCGCGTCGAGCACCCTCGGGCTCAGGCTCCACCATTGGCCAAAGCGCACGTACCAATCGCGTGCCCAGCGGCGCTGCTGCTTCTTCCTCATCGGCAGCAGCATTGTCCACTACTTCAAGGGTCACATCCGCAGGCGCCGTCCCCGCGCGTTTGAGAGAAGGCATTGCCAGCGGATCCAAGTCAAACCTCCTCTCTGCTTCCTCTCCTTCCCCAACTCGCAAGATTCGCGACCCTTTGCGACCCGTCCCCGCCTTACCACCGCTTCCGGCCCTTCCTAGCACTACAACGGGCTCCTCGGATGGTGGTACCGCCTCCGGCGCAGGCTTGAGTGAAGCAAGGAGGGGTGCTATCAGAGGCCTGCCTGGCGCAAAGAAACGCCCGGTGCCAGATTCCTTCGATGCACGCAATGGAATACCCGGTCTCGATGTTCCCGCGTCAAATGCTGATGCCGACAAGGGCAAGGCTGCCGATCTGCCATCATCAGCGACCAAATCAGAGTTTCACATCGGTTCCAGTGCCACCACATCATCAGCTGTCCGAGCCAAGATGCGAGGCCTCACCACTTTGGACACGGGACGCGCCAGGAGCGGCTCTGGTGCAACTGGTTCATCACACATGGAAGCGCACGAACTGCATACAAAACGCAGCCCGCTTTCTTCGCGCCAGACGTCTCCTCTTCCTCCAGAGTCAGTGCAGGAAGAAGAGCCTCGATTGGCTCGCAGATCTCTCCTAGGAGCCGTCGTGGCCGTCTCAGATGACGGGGAACCCCAGCTCCGAGCCAGACCACGCTCGATCCCTGATCTGCGAGATCGGGAAGGTGGTGTTCGCAGTCGTGACGAAGAGCGGGGGGATTCCGCATCCCCACATGACCAGCGGCCCCTTCGACCAGCCCTGAAGAAGCCTGATTCGATCAGTCCTACAAATGGCCCCATTGGCGGTGCAATCGTGCCCTCTCTGAGTCGCAGCAGCAGCACTCGCTCAGAATCTCCCTCGGTCAGGACTCCCTTGGAACCGATTCCCGAGACAATTGTGACGCACCGTAGGATTGGTTCAGATCGGGATTATATCTCGGACCGAGAGGAACGAGCCGGCTCAGCGCTCTCGAGACGGAGGGAAGGGAGAGACGCATATGCTGCGTCCCCCGTCGGCGACGAGCCCAGAGTCAGCCCTACGCGAACAACCCGCTTTGCTCCTCTGCCTCCCTCCCACAACGAAGAGCGAGTCTTTGCCGATCGGGACCGCCCAGCCCTGCGACGTGGGCGGGCCCCGGCAGATTATGACCGCGATGACGGACAGCGAGTGAACCCCTTGACTCGCTCCATGACTTCTTTTGACGACTTACGAACATCAGGGCCCCTCGCCTCTCAGAGAACTGACAACTTTACGAAATTGACGTCTTTGCACGGGCCTTCACCTTTACACTCGACACCCGCACCACCGTCGCGTTCGTCAACGCCCGCATGTATGATGTGTGGACAACATTTGGAGAGAGCAAGTCGCTTCTCGGATCCTATGCGCCAGCAACCGGAGGCAGCTGCAACTCCATCCTTGACCAAGGCGGATCTAGACGATGCGATTGCGCGCGTCACGGACATCTTCGAGGCCCGCATAGCTGAAATACAGCTCGACATCTTCCGGTCCGCCCGACAGAGTCGGAACGCAATCGTCGATGAGATGCGGACGCTCAATTGCTCCGAGGAGGGCATGTCGGAAGAGCTGAACCAACTCCGGGAGGAGAACAGAATGCTGCGAGCCCGGCTTCAGAGCGCAGCCTAGAAACCCCTACAACACTTGCTTGTCTGCATCATACAATATATCACTTGCTTAATCTTACGTTCCAATTTTGACCTATTCAGACCAAGCGTTCATCTCCTTCTCACGAGCACGGAGCCTTTGATCGCAGTGTCTCACAATTCCGCACGTAGAAACTGGCAAGCACGTTTGACTTGGCAGCGGCGACGCTGGAAATGATACATGCAAAGGAGGAGGGTTAAATGCCCCGCCGTGATCTGCCTCAAGGCACATCAAAACCGGCCGCTTGCACGATGACTTTGCGTGCCCGATCCAGTCCCACTGCCGGTCGAATGCTGGTGTTGCCGATCGAGCTGACTGAGATGGAACGCGTCGTCCGCACTCAGACCGCCGATGCCTGCCGGAGAATAATGGCCAGAGCCAGGAGAATGCGATTGTCCTGCGGAGTGGTACTGGGCTTGCTGTAAGGCAGGCATGAGCTGGGCGATTCCGGTGTCGTACGTATCGAAGGGTAATATGTTATTGCTCGAGTGGCTGCTGCTGCTCGGGTGCGTGCCTCCCAGCTGCTGTGGCTGTAGCGGGGCCGATCCTAAGCTCAGCGCTGTCGAGTTGGCACCCTGTGGTAGACCAGATCCGACGGAAGGAAGGTAGCGAGATGTACCCGTTGCGTACGTATGCGCTGCAGGGGGGGCAGCGATGCCACCGGGACTGACAGGTGAAACATCGTCCCCTCTCCTCCGGTCATGATTATCCACAACGACGGAGAACAGTCCTCGTTGAGCCTGAGCTTGAGCTTGTTGATGCGTCTGCTGCTGGATCTGGTGAGATGGCTGATGGGAATGCGGATGCGAGGAATTCGAACTGGGCAGGTACATGCTCGGCGAGTATGCACTTGACGCCATGGAGGGGCCCGGACCTGAGCTCGCTGGCTGCTGCGCAGTACCCCACGAGCTCTGCGAGTGCAGTGACTGCTGCGGTATGTTGCTCTTGCTTGAACTTGAGCCAGCACCCCAGTTGCCAAGCTCCGCTTGCGACTCGAGCGTGTTGTACAGAGTAGACGGTCTTGATCTGATCGATTGTTCCCCGTTTTGACGTCTTTCCAGTTCCCGCAGCGAGTCCTCCCGATTCAAGACAGGTGTGACCATTACACCGGAGAACGAGTTTGGATCCAGACCGCCCTTTCCATACCCTTGCGGAGCCAGGTCCATGCCGTTGATCATATTTGATCTTGGTCTGCCACCGCCTCCTTGTTGAAGCAGCTGCGACGATGTGTATGATGAGGTTGAGGAACCAGCCGCCTGCATTCCACTGTCTCTGCTGTCGTAGGGGTTCGGCATCGTCGCCTGTTGAATCACACTGCCCTGCATCGCAGCATGATGGCGTGAGCTCAGTTGTGCTTGCTGATGTTGCAGTTGCGCTTGAGCATGGATCTGCGCCTGCGCTTGTGCCTGGGCCTGAGCTTGTGCCTGAGCATGTGCATGAGCCTGAGTCTGGGCTTTCGCATTTGCTGCCTGTTGAACCAGTCTGTCGTCCTGTGCATAAGGATTGTTGTAAGTCGGTTGCGACTGCCGCACAGCTTGTGCTTGGTGTGCTGAGTTATACGCCTGCTGCTGCGCCAGATGTTGGCTGTATGCTGCTGCATCCGTGTACGTCCTGCCAGTCTGCTTTGTGTTGGAGGGTTGCAGGCCACCATATGGATGTTTCGAGTCCGCAATGACGGCGCTTTTTCTTGCGGGATTGCTCGAAAGCGAGGATGCTGCAGCGACAGGTGGAGGTTTGAAAGGCTTGATCAACTTCTCGCCTGTAATGAACGGGTGCAACTTGGCCTGCTGCGGCGTCCAGCGCTCATGCGGGTCCATGTTCAAGAGCCCAGTCACAAAGTCGATGAAGGAGGCCCGGTTTGCCATTTCTGTGGCACAAAGAAGTCCCCTTCAGCAGAGGAACACAACAAAACTAGAAAATCATGTGCTCACCCTTCTGTACATCAGCCGGCTTCCCGCTCTTCCTGGTCATGGGGTATGTTTTGATTAGATCTGGAAGAGTGTTGGCTTGGAAGTACTTGCGACTTGGTTGCTCCTCTACTCTGTGTTCGCGCGAGTACTGGTCGATCGGCTTGATTCGGTAGTGTTTTCGTCCCATCTCATCAACCGATACGTTGAAGAATTCCCCTGTCTGCTTGCCTTGATCCATCATATGTTGGGGCGGGAGTCTGACCATAAGCCGTACACCTTATCAGCGACTGACCCTGAATGTAACGCCAAATCGAGGACCAAAAAGCTTACCCTAGCATTTCTGTGATCCGACATATTTGATTGTACTCTGACGTGCCCGGGAAGAGCGGCAAACCGAGGAACAATTCGACCGCAATGCATCCTAGAGACCAAATGTCGATCGCAGAGGCATACGGCAGTCCCAGTAGCACCTCAGGTGACCGATAGAATCTCGATTGGATGTAGGTGTAGACAGTCTGCTTCTCATGGCACGCTGAACCGAAGTCGACCAGCTTGATGCTGGGAGTTTGTAGACTGCGAAGGGAAGTCGCGTGAGTTCTGATGAAATTGAGGTAGGATGTGTGAGCACTTTCACAACGGACTCACGTCTTCAAGAGGATGTTTTCTGGCTTGAGATCGCAATGGATCAATCTTGCCTCGTTCAAGACCGTCAGGGCGTCGAGCAGTTGAGCTGTGAAGACTCTGACTAAACTCGTGCTAAGGCCGCGGAACGAGTTCTGCTTGATGAGCTCATACAAATTCGATGACAGTAGTTCGAATACCAGACACAGGTGCTTGTGGTGAATGAATGTGTCTCTCAACCGTAAAATGTGGTGCTCGTCATTCGGATCCCAATTCTTGTTGAGCTGTGAGAAGAAACAAGTTAGCATGCCGTCGCCTGCCAGAATCAACTGATCTCAAGAGCTCACCATCTCCAGAATCGTGACCTCCATCATACTCTGATTGAAGTATGCTGGTTTGTTCTTGATGACCTTTACAGCGCAGATTTCGCGAGTCCGCATATTCTGGCATTTGACCACCTGCCCGAACGTGCCTTGTCCTAGCACATCGAGGATCACATAGCTGCGTCAAGGAAGGATCAGCACACAGCGTGTTGGGTAAAACGCATATCATAAGCATACTCACCGACTGCCACCCTCGCTCCCAAGAAAATCGTTCACGTAAAGGATGTAGTCCATGTCCTCATTGTCGTGCCCATCATTGAACATAGGTTTCGACGGTTTGGTCAAGACCCGTCGAGGGTTGAAAGAGAGCTCGTACAAGAATGCAGGATTGACGAGATGATACGTGTGATGCAAGTAGGACGTGAGCGCTTTCAGCGGCTGTTTGCAGAGCAAAGGGAGACAAGAGATTGTGTCAGGCCAACAATTACGCCAGAGCCCGTCTCCGGAAAGAGGCATTCCAGTGCACTCACGCTGACATGTCCCCCGGCTGGATCTGCTCGTCTGCCCTTTCCGGTGCTTGCAATGTCTAGGTTAGGCTTGAGTTCGCTCATGTCCCTTAGTCTCCTGAAACCCTGCGGTCTGCGAGGCAGCTCTGTCATGTGCGTTTCGGGCGAAGGTGGATATCGCTGATCGTACTGGGGCAGCCCACTCCGAGAGCCCGGCGCACTGGGCCCCAATGTCCGACTCTGGAACGCTGAATATGGAGAAGAGGGTTCATGGCTGCGGTTCTGCTCTCGAAAGGAGCCATGCCGAGAAAGGGAAGTCGACCCGCTCGCGTAGTCGTACGTCGAGTCACGGTTGCTCGGCTGGTACTGAGCCGGGCTGTGCTGATGGGCATGCGGCAGTAGCTGACTGTTACGCATAGCGTACTGCTGATGCTGATGCTGCTGCTGCATTCCTTGTCCCTGCTGATGTTGCTGTGTTGGTTGTTGTTGTTGGTGCTGCTGCTGCGAGTGGTGCATTGGCAGCTGGTGTTGCTGTTGCTGCTGCTGAGGATGGTGCGACGATGAGGACACCGGGCTCAGATGGAAGTCCAGGTTGACCGCATGGGAGTCGCGCACATTCATCTCAGGAACAGAGTCGATGTCGAGCCTCGCTGATCGCTGTGATCTGCCTTCGCTGCTTGGACGATGACTTGCTCCAACTCTTGATGCAGCCAAGGTGAGAGGCAGTCCAATCCTCAGTCAGTGCGAGTGAACCTCATACAGGAGCCGGTTTGTGCGTCGGGTCACCGGACCGGATTGCCCGAAGCGGCATGCAACCTTGACCACCCCCGAACTCAGTTATTACACACAGCAAGACACATACACATGGTGGGACAGATGATTGCTTTGCAGGAGAGAAAGAAATATACATATGCTTGCGGATGCCGTGTCCAGTGATCAAATGAGAGGAGAGAGGGATGTAGTTTAGGGGCGAGGCAGAAGATCCAGGAGGAGTTTCTGCGTGATGGAGTCCAGGTTGAGTCCATGGGCAGTGGCGGCGCGGCGGAGCACCAAGGTGGAAAGAGAGTTGTGGATCCGAGTGGTCAGTTGCTCTAAGATGCGGGCCATCTCCTCGTCCGTTGCATCGTCTCGGATAGCATAGACAAGAAGCTCGGGATGCACCGCTAGTGCTTCTTCGACAACCTTGCGTCGTGTATCTGCGTCCTGGTTCAAAATTACAGGAGGACGGTTGCCGAGGTTGGGCACCAGTGTGTGAGTGCTGGCCTGGAGAGCTGCGTCCTCGCCAGCATCGGACGCCATCTTGAACGATTGCGCAGAATTTCGCTGGAACGCCTTACTACCGACAAGGTCTGTTGTTTCGGCCTCGGCAGCGGGCAGTCCTCCGATTCCTGGGAAGACACGTCCGGACGAGAGGGCCTCCAGCCTGAGACAAAGGAGGCCCAGCTGTTTGATCTCGTCGGTGTTCAGTAGCTGTACCGTGGGCTCGAAGACTTGCAGTGCAGGCGCATCCGCCTTGGCTTCGAGACGGCCAGCGAGGGCAGTCGGGAAGACTTGATACAGCAGCTCGGGATTTTCGAGTCCCTTCAACTTGCGCTCTCCAACTTCAGAAATACCAAAGCCGAGCCGGCGCAGCTGGACCACATCTCGGCTGATGCCCGGCTGTAGAAGGCGGTACGAGTCGCCCTCGATGCCGGTCTCTCCGCTTTCGTCAAGCGTGTCGAGCACAGCCTTCAGCTCGTTGACCACGTCTTTGGACGCCATGATCTGGCCACCGTCAGCTGCACCACTGATTCGAGCCGCTCGATTGACGATGGGCCCAAAGTAGTCCATACGGTTGCTGACCGGATCGAGCTCACACACTGGAGCACCCCAGTGGATGCCCATCCTGACTGATAGGCCTCGATAGATCAGTTCGCCCGAAGAGTCGAACACTTCCTTGCCGTCTTCACAGTCGAGAATTTCCTGAGGCCAGTCTTCGCGGAGCAGTTGGAGCTGGATGGTAAAGCACCAGTGCATAGCGGAGCTGATGGTCGGGAAAGAAACCATAAATGCGTCACCTTCCGTCTTGACCTCATAACCGCCAATGATGTGCAGTTGACGACGGAGCAGGGATGTGTGCAGTCGGATAGCGGCGTGCATGCCAGGATTGGTCTCCCACAGACTGGTCGAATTCTTGATATCCGTGAAGACGAGCGCGAGCTGTCCGACGGGCGCCGGAATCTCGATAGGCAGGCGCGCCAGAACCCGATCACCAGGCAGGTCACGACGGAAGCGAGGGCGTTCGTACTTGTCCATGAGAAGGTTATCTGTCAAGGCTCGCCTCTGCTGCCGGTCGTAGAACAGATCGGCTACGCTGATCACCATGACCATGATGCTTTCCTCCGCACCAAAGCTGATCGCAAAGTCGCGCAGCTTCTGTGCGGCCAGCATGGGGTCGTCCCTTTCCATGCGTGCGACATCGACAGCGGTCTGATAGGACATGTAGTCCCACAGCGTCCGGTTGGCCAAGATGATGAACTCGTCGGAGTCGGTCAGCTCGATCATCTGCACTGCCGGAGCGGCGTTGACAATCGGGAATAGGTGATAGTATCCAAATGATCTCGATACGTCAATTCGATCGTTCACGTAGCCACGCAGCGAGACCCAACCTTCAGCCGATCGAATCCGCATTGCCTCATCACGGAACGATGGATCGTGCTTGGTGCTGATGAGATGGGCGTCACCCCGATTGCGCGAGAGGACAGCAAGGGCATCACCCGCGTTTGCAAGGTAGAGCGTCTTGTCGACGACGTACGCCAACACCGCCGAAGCTCCCGCGCACCAATGATGCCGAGCCGAGCTTCCCATAGCAGTCGTCACAGCGGGCTTTCCGTCGTCGACCCGGGCGATCTCTCCATCTTGTCGAAGACCCTCGCTCATGAGCGTGTCCGCTAGCTCCTTGTTGATGCGGAGGAAAGCTCGTCGAAGCACGTCAGGTAGCATCTTCGTCTCGCCAGTCGTGGTCACTCGTTGATGCTCCCATTCCACACGCGGGCCAACCCACTCAGCCAAGTGATTGGCAATCCGACTGCCGACCAAAGAGCCGTGTCCACGTCCAGCGAAGAGACCAAAGAGACACTCGTTTGCCTTTTTGCGGAATTGAGGAATGACGACATCGACAATGCTCAGACTGTCGTTGCGTCCAAGCGTGTCCGCTATACCGTATGCCATTTCGTTGATCTGGGACAGCGAAGTTCTGACTCTGCGATTGTCGCTTTCATCCGGCACAGACTGAGCGGTGAAAGTCACGTCCATCAGACCGAGCAGCCGCAAGTTGGTCAAGCGACTAAAGTCGGAAACATTCCTCTGTCGGCCGTTAACCGTCTCCGTCTTCGCCTTGATCTCGAGACGCTTGTTGCCGGACAGGTTGAGGAAGCGCAGCTCCAAGTTGGAGTTCCAATTCCAATCGTAGTTCCAGTTGGCAATGTTGTACTTGAGATTGTTATTGCCGACATCCAGGTTGACCAACTTTCGTAATTGACCCAGTTCGGCGGGAAGTGTCTGGAGCTTGTTTCCGTTGATGTACAGAGTTTGAAGCTCGCGGAGCTGGGTGATGTCCTCAGTCGGAATGCTGGACAGACTGTTGCCGCTCAAGAACAGCTCTTGCAGGCACACATTTTTGGACAAACGACCTGCTGGCACCTCGTAGATCTCGTTGAAGCTAAGGTTGAGCACTTCCAGATTGACGAAGCGTGACAGCACATTGAAGACGTCGTCTGTGAAACGGTTGTCGCAAAGTCGGAGCTTCTTCAGGCTCGTTGAGAGCGGCGCAGCCGATGCTCCACTAGCCGTGCCAGGGGGGACAGTGAATGATGCACCCGAGCCTTTCCGCTCTTGCTGAACAGTTGGTGACGCGTTGACGAGAGCACTTTGAGTCACGGCCTTCGTTTCTGAACCGTCGAAGCTTCCTGACATTGGCGGGAAGGGGAAGGACTGGACAATGTTTGCACTGATATTGATGTACTCCAGCTCGCCACAGTTCCAGATCGAGGAGGGCAGGGTCTTGAGGTTGTTGTTGTGGACTTCCAACACCTTGAGCTTCGTGAGCTTGCCAATTGCATCAGGAAGCCTTGCCAGCCTGGTGTTGTTGCATGACAGGCGGACCAGGCTACGCAGCTCCGCAACCGATTCAGTCAGGTCGGAGAATTGTCGGTTGCGGTCCAGCACCAGGTCAGTAAGATTTGGCAATTGAGAGAACAGACTGTCGTCAAACTTGTCGATATCGGCCGAAGTCAGGTTCAAGACAGTCAGCTCGCTGGCGGCCGGCACGACAATCTTGACCTTCGTGAGCTGATTCTGCCCAAAGTCCAGGATCCGGAGTGAAGACGCAAATTCAGCATCGACATTCTTCAGGTTGTTGTGCGACATCTGCAGACTTTGCAGGTTTGGTAGGCGGAACAAAACAGAGACGTCCAGAAGCATGTTCCTTCGAACGTCGATGCTCTCCAAGCTGGCCAGCTCTGCCATCGAGTCAGGAAGCGATTCGAGCGCGTTTCCGACCAAAGCCAGTCGTTGCATCTTGACCATTCGACCAATCTCTTGCGGGAGCGAAGAGATAGCATTAAAGGAAACATCCAAGTCGACCAAGAAGGGCATCTCGCAGAGTACCGGAGGGAAGGTCTCGAAGCGGTTGTTAGAGATGTTGAGGTAGCGAAGCGTCTCGATGCGTGCAAAATAGGAAGGCAGCTCCGTGAGTCTGTTGTTCTGCACCTTGAACGAGAGCAACTCGACCGCCTCGTCCAGCGCGATGTGGGATAAATCTGGAATTCGGTTGTTCGACACATCGATATATGTCAAAGTCTCGCTTTGCCGAAGACTTTGAGGAACGCGTTTGAGCGCAAGGTTGCTGAGCCGGATGGACCTGAGATTCGTGCATGCCTGAATGAAATCAAGCGGCACATCCGACATCGGGTTGCCTGAGAGATCGAGACTGACAATCCAGTCGGCGTGGCGATAGAGGAAGATTGGCACCATTTCCAAATTCCGGCCTTGCAGGTGAAGATGCTGGAATGTGTGCTCGTCGTTTCCGAAAGACTCGGAGTCGAAGGTCGGCACACTGTCGAGCCGATACACGAATCGGAGAAGGTAGGACAGATCCGTTCGTCCGAGCATCTCTAGGTTGTCGGTCGCGTTGTAGCCAGCCTGCTCCAGACGACGCTTCTGAATCAATGCCGGCTTTTCGGACGGACCCAGCGGTCGCTCCGAGCCTTTATCGCGGACGAACAGCCGGTAAGCGCCTTGATCGAGAATACCCATCCGTTTTGCAACCACATTCCTGATCTCTGCCGAAGTGGCATACAAAGGGCACAGGAGGGTGATTGGCGGGCCGTCTGTGCGATGAATCCGTACACAATGCCCATGCGGTCTAGCAGAGCCAGTGAAGCTGACACGACCCTGGCTTTGCGCAGTGTTTGGTCTTCGCATCGAGTGCAGGGTAATCTCATGGTCGCGGCCTGGCGCATACACGATGCTGTCGTCCTCGCTCGATCCGCCAACACTGGGCCGATGAGCGGACCCGAGTGGTCCACCACTCCCGGTCAACGTATCTCCAAGCGCGAGCGAGCTTTCCGTGGCGTTGGAGTTGCCGTAGGTATTGGATGAGAACGCCGGTTGGTTCGACTGGTTCACGGCGTTTGCGGCAGACGGCGACGCGAGTTGCTGATTCATCTGCGCGCGGAAGGTAGAGTGAAGACTTCCAGCGGTGCTCGGTCGCGTGTTCTTCAACTTGTGGGGTCGGTGGAGGAACTTGCCCGCAGCTGCCACCGCTACCGCTGCTGCACCCACACTGACATTGGCTGCCCCGCCTCCTCCGCGCCCGCTGTGGTGAGCATGACCAGCATACTGGCTAGAAATGCTTGGTGCATGCTCGATCTTGGAGGCCCCGAGACTGCTCTGAGACTGCTGCGGCTGAAGCCCGGTCGAGGTCGGACTCGGTTGGGCGACAAGATCGGTCGGAGAGGTATCCAATGGCCCATATCCATTCGTATTGTCGTACGGATCATTCGAATCGAGGATTTCAATGTCCGACGGCCGCCGTGGCGAAGCTGTCAGATTGTAGCCAGGCTCGGTCCCGACCGAGTCTTTCCGTTGGGCCCATCGTGAATCACTCAAGAAGCCGTTCGGAGCCTGGTACGTGCTTCCATCTGCTGTTCCAGAGCGGCCACCTTCACCCTCGCCGGTTGAGCTAGTGTTGACAAACATTCCGTTGGTGATGTAGCTCACAGCCGAGCTCGACCGCCTCCTCCTGCCGACGCCCGAGCCAGACCAGTCCATCTTGCCGCTGACGGCGCTTGGGATCGTACTTCGGCCACCTTCCTCTTCCGAGCCTTCGCTGTCATCTTCTGCATCCGCTGCCTTGGAGTTGTCGGGCTGTACCGCCCAACTATCAGGCGCCATCCAGGCCGTGCTGGGCTGAGTACCCGCTGGCGCGATAGGCGGCGCTTGACCGGGTGCACTAGCACCGCTACTGGAGGCCATGCCTGAGCTCGTCTTGCGGAGCGACTGTGAGCCAGCGTACGAGTCCTGTCTTCCCATCACACCCAAGCGCGCAGGAAACTTGTACGAAGGGTCCGCCACTCCAGATCCGAGCGAGGGCATTGTCCAGCCTCCGGCCTGCTGTCCTTGAGTGGCCACGTTGGGCAGGTTCGCATAGCTGCTCTTGGGACTGATGCCACTTCGACGCGAGCCGGCACTGGTCGCACTGCCCTTCCGCAGAGCCAGCATCTGCGCCATGCGCGACCGTTCGAGCGCGTCTGCGCTGGCACCAGCTGCTCCGCTGCCGTCCAGCTCGCGCAACGCTTCTAGCGGTTTGCTCGACACACTCGTACGCTCGAAGAGGAGGGAGCCAGAAGGCGCCGAGGCCGAGCTGAGTGACTGCGCATGTGCGCTCGGTTTTCCTCCCACGCCGAGCGGGTTTGGACTCAGGCCGGCAGACTCGGCACTGCTGCGTGTGTCAATCCCACTCACGACAGTCGTGGCTGAAGATCCGAGATCGACAATGTCGTCGATCTGGTCAAAATTGGTGTCCAGCGAGAAGTCGATCTCATTGCTGGGAGTGACGGGTCCGAAGGGGAAGTAAGCTGACCCGCTCGGCTGTTGCAGACCCCCCGCACTAGATGCAGTGTTGCCCCCCGGAACATTGCCCCCTTCCGACGCATACTTCTCACTCAAAGCGGCAGCAAATGCGCTAAGGTCATCGTCATGCCCTGTCATCCCAGGCATGTTCGCGTTTGAGCTCGGATGGCCAGCGCCGCTACTTGCAAAGGGAGCAAATGCGCTCGCAAGACCGCTGTCCTTGTCCCTGGTCCGGGGTCGGCCCAGTCGTAGTCTGCCCGGCCGGTGGTGTCCGCCGCTCCCCGATTTGGACGAATGTTGCTGTGCCGCCAACTGTTCGGGCTCGAGTAAATGCTCCTGATCCAGGCCGATGGCGGCCGCATGAGCCGCAGCAGCGGCGGCAGCAGTTGCCTGTGCAGTTGTCTGCGAGTGCGAGCGCGCGTGGCCATGCGCATGATGACCGTGATGGACATGATGACCGTGTGAGCCTAGTCCAAGGTGTAGAAAGTTGTGAGAGTGTCCGCTGGAGGCGTGCCGCGAATTGCTCCCGCCGTGCACCGTCGCGGTGGAGTTTGAGGAAGACGGAGTGCCCGAGCCACTTGCATCGCGGGTGCCAGGTGCGCCATTGGATGGGTGGCCATGCCCTTGCAGACGATTGAGCACGGACATGGACACAGAGGAGGCGAGCGAAGGGGAATTGGATCCTCCCGCTGAGGCAGGTGAGGAGGTAGGTCCCAATGGCGAGCCCTGTTGATGGACTCCCTGATGCGCACCGGAGTCCCTGCCAGCGAGTACGGAGGAACCCTTTTTCTTGAGGAAGTTGAAGGGATTCTTGCTCCGTTTGTGGACTGCTGCAATCGCTGGCAAGGTGGTGGTTGATGCATTGATGGGGGAAGGTACGGGGGAGGAAGCGAAGGAAGGCGGCAGATGAGTGGTAGAGGCTGAGGCGGTCGAGCTGGAGGAAGGGCCAAACATGGAACAATCGAGGCCGAGGGTGGTGGTGCTAGCGTTTCTCCTGCCGCCGACAGGGCTCGCCAGTCCATCGATTGTTCTGTTTGAACCGGTCGGATCGAGGTTAAGACCGGCTCCGGGAAGGACCACATTGGAGGAGGAGGAGAAGGACGAGGAAGAGGAGGAAGAAGGTGCAGAGGGATCCAGGTGGTGGTGTACGCTGAGACCTGAAGCAGGATGAGGATATAGTTGGCTGGAAACAGAGGCGGGCGTGGAAGGCGCATCGGCTGCCGCGCCACTGCCCATTCGTGATCCTGGGACAGGAGGGGGCAGTAGCGGTGTTGAAGGGTCGACCCTGCCTGATGTAGAGTAAGAGCGGGGCGGAGTGATCGGTCTCGAGGCATACATCGAATGTGAGGCCGAGGTGGAGGGATTGAGTGTCGAGCCGGCACTGCCTCCTCCTACTCTGGTTTGGGTTCCCATGAAGGAGGTGCCAAAGGGCATATGAGATGAAGAAGAGGAGGACGCGGTTGAGGAAGAAGTGGAGGGCGGTATTGGAAATGACATCTTGCGGATGTTGGATGAGCTCCTTGAGGGCTGGAGTTTCTTCTTAGACGAAGGCGACGTCGTTGCAGCCGAGGTGGACCCAGGCGAAGTCTCGTTTCCGTTTGAGAGAGGGGCTGCTGGAAAAAATTGGGGCTGAGGTGGTGAGGGAGCATCTTCGAAGAGCCACGGGCTGATATCTTGTTGCTTCGCAGAGCTGGCGGAGATGGAGGTGCCAACATCGGGTACTACGCGGCCGCCCTCCATGGTTGGGAACCGTGCTGGCAGCTGGTGGGGGCTCCAGTTGTGATCAGCAATGCTTGAGGGACACCGTGAGGAGGGGTAGCAGCAGTGCAGCGCGAAGGCAAACTTACGATGCTTTTGCCTTAAGCCAGCCGGGACGTGTGATGGTCCTTGGGAGGGATGTTGCAGCGTGAGATTATTATTATTGTCGTCACTGCAACCTGGAGAATTCCCGTGCGCGGCAAGTCGCACGGTGGCAGCGGCCCAGAGAGATCGACGATGATCACTACGCAATGAACGCCTTTGAGCTGTGCCTTCAGCAGCAAGTCAGTGATGCGTGTGTTGTGTCTGTGTGTGTGAGAGAGAGAAGGTGAGGTAAGATGACTTGGCTCAATGCGGACCTTCCTTCGATCTATGGTCCATAATCAACAGGGCAAAGGCGAGCAGGGCAAGGCAGGGCAAGGCAGGGCAAGGCAGGGCTGATCCTTCACTTCCCTCATCTCAGGCCAACAATTCACCTGACTGCATGCCCGATCTCACACCAAAATAAAGCGTGCATGCCAGACCTGGCATATTATTATTGAGACGCTGCACCAACCGGAGGTCTCGACATTCTGGTGCGGTCGCCGGGTAGCCGTTATGCATTGTACTGAGCAGCCCTCTCCGGCCCGTGCCTCAGGCAGTCCATCCCCGACACATGCATGCATTCAGGCCGGCAGGCGACATCTGCCATCGATGAGTCCAACACAACACGGGCGATCAAGAAAGACGAAGAGTTCTCATCATGTTGAAGGGTGATGCGACCAGTCTGGCTTGGACGGGGGTCTACTCGAGTTTCCTTCTGTCAACGTTTATCCGCTTTGGGCACCACCATTCATTCACCATTCACCAGGCATGTCGCATTGTGCAATTTCGAAATCAGCCCGCACAGATACCTACGAGCATCGCTTTGGTGACAAAGTAAGAAGAGTCGCTGGATATGGAGCACGCTCGGCCTTGATGCCGCGGTCGTCCTCCTTGCCCGGCATGGACAGCTTGCCAGCGAGGAAGTGACAGCAAAGAGAGAGGCCACTCAATCACACATTCACTGCCACCCCCCAAAAATGTTCGAGGGAAAGGAGGGGCGTGCACGCGTTCGGGATTATGCCAAGGAAATTCCAAGCAACAACACAGGCTCTTGTCTTGTGCATATGTATTTTTATTACATATCATGAGAGCACCACTGCTCTGGACCACACAGCCTCTCTCTCTCCCTCTCCTCTGTGACAGGTCGATCTGCCCGCGGCAAAGTGTCTGTTCCTGCTTCAGCTTGAGCTGCTAAAGCTACATACATACTGCTTTGAGTGCATCTTCCCCTATTTCCTACGCTCAACAGCGAACAAGACGACCATCACCTCGGCCAGACAAGGGTAGAGAGCATCAAGTTCAAGCTCGCGGCTGCTGCTCTCCTGTCTCGGAACAGTCTAAGCGCCTTTATCACCAACAACACACCCTTGCATACTGAAGCCCAGTGTTGATCTCTTGCCAAGAGCAGCTCGCTGGTCGAGACTCGTCTCTCTCCCTACGATTCCGCTTCCTTCGCTGGTCTTGAAGCTCCTCGTCCGCGGCCATGTCGACCATAACCTATGGCATTGTGCCCGCGACCGGCACAAGTCAGATTCCTTTGCCCAGCATCTCCACCAGCACTCTCACTGGAGCAGCCGCAACCTCGTCAGCCTCGGCTGCCGCTGCATCTCTCTCCTCTCTCATCAAGTCTGCCTCGGCCGCCCTCGCAACAGAGACCAGATTCATACATGGCGAATCAGCCACAGAAGACCCACCGATCTACAAACTCGTCGGCATTGCCCTCGCAGTTGGCTCCGGCTTCCTAATAGGATCCTCCTTTGTCTGGAAGAAGAAGGGCCTGCTCTCTTCCCAGCGAAAATACGGCTCCACCGCTGGAGAAGGTCATCATTACCTCAAGAGCCCGCTCTGGTGGACCGGCATGACCATCATGATCCTGGGCGAGGTTGCCAACTTTGCAGGTAAGTTCTTCCACATTAGCACATCCTGTCTGAAGTACCCCCAACCTCGGCTGATACGATTGCGGTGGCGCCTCTACAGCATACATGTTTGCTCCTGCCATTCTTGTCACGCCCATGGGCGCACTCAGCGTCGTCGTATGCGCGGTCCTCTCCCACTTCTTGCTCAAGGAATCTCTCACCCTCTTTGGATCAATCGGCTGTTTCCTCTGTCTGGTCGGCTCGGTCATCATCGCCATGAACGGCCCCGAACAACATGCATCAGGAGACATCAAGGTGTTCGAACGGATGTTCCTCAGCATCGGCTTCCTCATCTGGCTCGGCGGCTGCATCGTAGCCAGTCTCGTCCTCGCCTTTGTTGTCGCTCCAAAGTACGGAAAGAAGAATATGCTCGTCTATATTGGTATTGTGAGTCTAGCTGTTCTCGCGTCGCAGCAATCGCGGAGCCGGGCACTGATGTGTTTGGTCCACAGTGTTCCCTGATTGGCGGTCTCAGTGTCAGCACAACGTCTGGCCTCGGCTCAGCCATTCTCCTGACCATTCGAGGCGAAAACCAGTTCAAACACTGGTTCATCTATTTCCTGCTTGCCTTTGTTGTCTGCACGTAAGTCGAGTCCGAAGCACCTGCATACATTGACCCCGCATAACTGATCGTTTTTATCGCGCCTCCCTGCAGCCTCCTGATCGAGATCAACTTTCTCAATAAAGCCCTCGAACTATTCAACACGGCCATGGTTACACCAACATACTACGTGCTCTTCACCACCTGCACGCTGATCTCCTCCATCGTCCTGTTTCAGGGTCTCCAAGCCAGTGCCGTTGCGATCATGACGATCGTCCTCGGGTTCCTCGTCATCTGCTCCGGCATCACCCTCCTCCAGCTCTCCAAAGTTGATCCCGACGATCTGGCCAACAAGCCTGGCATGGATCGCAGAACGACGTTGCTGCTCAAAGCGAGCAAGAGTCACGTCTCCCTTCGAGAGAAGCCGGAAGGTATCGATATCGAGGAGCCAGGTTTGGACACGGTCCGAGGCGGGATGGGCGTAGTGGGCTCCCTGCTTCGCGCTCGCTCTTCGCGTCGCATCTCGGGCCTGCATGCATCTGCAGACTCGTATGCCAATGCGGATGAAATGGGCGCATTACCCTTGAATGCACCGAGACACAACCCTTCCCGAGACGCGCTCTATCCGGAGCGTTACCAACTGTACGACGCGCCGGTGAGCGGACTAGATCCAAGAAGTGCCACAATGCCTGCCAGACGGGGGAGCCACATCTCCTTCGCATCGAACACCACGGGCGGAGGCAGTGCTGGGCTTGCCTTGGGCGGCAGCAATATGGGAGGAGCATCAGGCGGGGCTTCGCATTCACCTGGAGCTGGCGGCCATGAGATTCCATCGATCATGCTCAAGGAACGAAGCAACTCACAACCCTACGGCGGTCACGAGGTAGAGTACTATCACACTGCCCCGTCGGGTCTGGCAGCCATGCGGAAAAACAGGACGGACCCGCAGATTCAGCTGGCTGGTATCCGCGAGGCTTCGGGTGAATCGGGCCCGTACTCAGTCAGCGGCAGCGGCAAGATCACGCATGGTACGGACCCCGTCTCTGGCTTCAGCAACCTAACACCTGCCTCGTCGAACAACTCGGGGCTGGGTCAAGAAGTCAAAGTTGCGGAGGGACGGCGCGGGGAGTATGTGGATCCGTATGCGGGCCAGGGTCGGTCGCGGGACGAGGCGATGGCAATGCCGGTCCTGTTGCGTGGAAACGGCGCCGGGAGTGACAGGCCTGGCGGCCCTGGAAGCGGGCCTGCCAATCTGCGTTCGATGTGGGCGCAGAACAACGACTCCGTAGCGACTTTTGCTAGTGGCGACTTGAAGGAGAGCGAACCAAACTCGCCCTCAAAGGAGTCTGCTCACAGTCGACGATGGGGCAGGCGGCGGGGTGATGGTGAAGGCGGAAATGGTGGAGGAGGCAGGGAGACAACGGGCACGAACAGCTCGGACTCCGAAGAGGACCGCTTGTTGGATCAGAATAAGCGACGGGGAGTCCGATCGCCTTGAAGATTCTTCACACACAAAATGCTTCTTTCCCGCCGATTTATCTCCGCATAACCGTCTACTCTGCCCGCAGCTCTCCTCTCGACAATCTCGGCTTCTTCCTTCTTTTTTTTCTTCTTGACACTTTGGGGCTTGACGGTCAGAGGCCGTCCTGTATACATACGACTTTTCACATTTCCTCCTGCTCGACTCCTCTTCCCAACTATCTCCTCCACCTGGACAGTCATCCCATCTCCCTGCTCTCCTGAACTCAACACATCACACCAGATCCGATCTGGAAGCTCAGATGCAGGAGCTCAACACCCGAATGCCCTCTGCCCAACAGTGCGCACGAATTACGACGACTCCCCGAATAACCTCACGATCTTCCTAGAATATTGGTTGATAGCAAATGGACAATGATACATTTTCAAAGCAGAATTGGAGCGTGTCCGAGCGGTCCGACAGGGATGAGATACAGAGACCGCTGTCAGGAGGAGAAGGTCTTGACTGCGTCGGGAGAAGTAAGGAAGGCCATCTGCTGTGACCTGAAATCGTCCGGCACGACTGTGTTGTTGAGACCTTTGAATTGGTACAGCACCCTCGCAGTCGCATTATTGTAGGAAGGCCAATGGAGCCCATCGATCGTCCTTGGGTCAAGATCCGCGATGAAGCTGATCCACGCATGCGACATCCTCTTTGCCAACGGCTCGTACAGTCTCGGACTGCCGAAAGCCCCCGTGCCCGTGTTTCCAAACAGGTACGGCAGCTCTGTACCATGCGCGCATCCCTTTTTGAGCTCGTATCCGTAGTCGAGCTGGCGGACAATGTACCCCCATGCGCGCGATTTGCGGCCACCGGAGGCCACGTTTGCCAGCATGAAGCGTCGATTCGCAAAGAAGGCCCAATCACCAAAGAGCGAGGAGAGACGCTTGTACTGATTATCGCTCGGCTGGAAGTAGAATGGGTCTGAGCCGTTGGTCACACCTTGCGAGACGCGGTTTCCTTGCTGCAGGTAGGGTGAGCCCAGGGGCAGCTTGTTGGGGTAGAGTTTTGGGATCGTGGTCAGGACGGAAGCGGCGGTCGCTGATTGGGTGGTGTTGGCGCCGAAGATGGTACTTTCTACGAGGGTGAAGTTCTGAGAGCCACCGATTGTGGTCGGGGCAAAGATAGTACCTGCGTCGTGCGATGCGGATCAGAAACCTGTACTGCTGGAGTTCTTCTGGTATGTGCTCTCACCTTCATCGTTCATGTTGCTGCGTGAGCCACAGGAGCGAAATGTTGAATCAGTTCGCAAATTCCTGATCTATCTCAATGATGTCAAAGCTCACCCAGTCAGAATAGGGACATCTGCAAAGCGTCCTGTGCGGAGAAGCTCGTTAGGGGAGGCCGGGAAGAAGTTTCCATCAAGAATCGGGGTCGTAAGGAGGAAACCGACGATCAATCCAGGATCTGTGACGATGACCTTATTTGCCGCGGCCAGAATTGAGGCATTGACGGACCGGAGACATGCCAATGCCTGGGCTGAAGAGTTTGAGGTGCAGCTCGTCAGGTTCAGTACTTTGTTGTACGTGTCGGTCAGTCTTGGGTGGGTGGGTGGCAGGGTAGTAGGAAATTGAGGTGTGCCTGAGTTCATGATTGCTGCACGGAAGGGACGGTTGGTCGCATTCAGATTGTCCTTGAATGTGAGATGCGCGCCTACGCCGAAAGCACCAGCCGACTGGCCCCATATGGTGATCTTCTTAGGATCGCCGCCAAACGATTCGATGTTCTTCACGACCCATTGCTGAGCTAGACGCTGATCCCAGTATGCAGCATTGAGAGTGGCATTGCCCTTCTTGACTTGTTCGTAAAAAGAATCGCCGCCTGCATACAAATCAAGTCAGAGTGGGACCGAAACAGAAGACGCGAAGTTGACAAAGACTCAAACACATACCGAGAAAGCCATAGATTCCAACGCGGTAGTTGAGAGTCACGAGAATGATCGGTTTGCCTGCACTGACAGAACGAGGGACGAGTGAGTTGCCGGTGTAAGGGAAGGCACCACCAGCGTTGAATGACCCGCCGTAGATGTAGACTACGACGGGCAGCTTCGCCTTGGCAGATGTCTTGCGCGGTCGGAAGACGTTGACGGTGAGCTGTGGAGCACATCGAAGAGGTGAGCTCGAAAGCGAGCATCGCAAGCAGGGAGGCAGCTGTATAGAGGCTACTCACACAATCCTCTGAGCCTGCATCAAAAGTATCGGTGGCATTTTGCGTGCAGATAGGTCCGAATTTGGTTGCCTTGACATTTCCGTAGTGTTTGGGTACTGCCACCGGTTTTGCGAAACGGACAGGGGGTAGAGCGAAGGGAATCCCCAAGAATGTCTCGACGGAAGAGGTCTTGTTGAGGTAGCCGGTGATGACTCCCTGGGACAGCTTGACGACGGGAGACGATGCCGATGCAGCTGGAAGCAGGAGAGAGAGTAAGAGAGTCGAGACACACAGCGAACTTGTCCAGTACTGGTTCCACATCCTTTCAATGAGTCTTTCAGTCGCACTTTCCCACAAGCACAAGGATGATGGTCGCCGTCGAGGAGAGGGGCAACGTTGGCAGCTGACGCATTTTGATGTTGCTGGACGTTTGGCGACCTGGAAAGCTATGTAATGGTCATTTTGAGGCTAGTGGGGGACGATGACCACATCAATATTGTGCGATCGGCAGCGCCAGCCACAACCTTGCCGCGCAACAGACAGCATCCGAAACTCCTCCTGGACATCAATGGACCTCCGAGGCAATGGGACAAAATGCAGTCAAAACGAAGTCGCGCCAAAGAACAGACACTCCCGCTGAAGTCGTTCCTTAGTCCTCACCACCGAGACTTTGAGCATGGAACCCCTAACATGGGCAGGCGTCCATTTGTCAGCTGGCTACCGAACTGCAGCCGGTCCATCACGGTGGGCCAAATCTTGGCGAAGCGTCTTTGGCTACCACATCCTCGTGCCATACTTGTGCGATCCGTGTGGGCAAGTGCATGATCAAGACTGCACAGAGACAGTAGCGAGTGATGCATCGATCACTTACCCATCCTGTCTGTCGTCATGTAAGGACATTGGGAAAGGTTTAGACAAAGGGAGACTTTGATACCTGACTGCGAGCTCTAATACGAGAGCGTGGGAAAACCGGTCAGGAAGCAAGGAAGGCTGGACATTTGCCCGTGCTCAACGCGTGCACCTCACTTTCCGGCTTACACTCTCTCCCCCTTCTGTCCCCATGCCGCTCACAGGGCTAGGAACCAGCTAGCTCGCAGAATTGTCGCTGGTTCCGGACTTCGTCGCATCTCTCTGGAGAGCTCGGCTCATTTATTGAACAGGTCTATCTGTTCAGCCGGGAAAACAAGAGTCGTTGACTTTGGCGCCGGCCCTGGGCGCACGATGCAATTTCAGCTGCCTTCGCCTCCCAATTCAGCTCAACTGTCCTTCAGAAATGGAACCGTCCCTGCTTCGGAAGGGAGCGTCGAGTCACTGGATGCGACCGAAGAGAAGCCAATGGAAGCTACCTGACCCGTTTCGCACTGAGACATGGCTGATTGCTTCGTCTCATTTCGAGGACTTTGACACGCGCGCGTACCACGTCTCTTCCCCATAGCATTCCCTATATCAGACATGGTTCATTCACCCGTTCCCGACACAGTATTGCCTTTTCCCATCAGCTTGACCATCATTCCACTTCAGATTGGCAGACTCGGTCGGGGTCCTCGTGGTGAGCATCAGAAATGCTGAAATCCGCTGAAGCGTGGCTCACAGCCTCTAACAATGTCTTCTCTGGCAGAAAAGATCACTACCCTCTCAACGATCTAGATTGCCTCAGATTGCTCCAAGTGCAGAAGCGGCCATGTACAGCAAGAAGGACGCGGCCTTGGCGTGGTACAACCGATGCTCGCACCTGAACAGCCTCCACAAACAAAAGGTCAAAATTCAAGCGGACATTTCCGAGTTCTGCAAGAATCAAGCTCAACAGGACGACTACGGCAAGACCTTGCGCGTTCGGGACAGCATCGCTCATAAACACAGTGCTGGAGTCCAGTACCACGGCGGCGGTCGCGCCTGGTTCGTCTGTTTCCTCAGCATGGTCTTCGAAACGGAGCCCGAATTCTTCCGGTCCGATGACGACAAGAAGGACTTCGCTCTGTCTCACTTCACGACCGAGGAAGTCAAGAACTATAGAGCGCGCAACGAGCTCCTTGGCTACAGGGACGACTGGAGAGCTGTCAGACGCTATCTCAACATGTAGGCGACTCTCTCCATGTGGCTCACTTTCCTGCCTGGTGCTTTCTGCCATGCAAGCATGTAGTAGTCCGATGTCACCTTCCTAGCTCTGCCTCCCATCACACTCCTGCTCCATCAATGCAAGTCTCACGTGCGCAATGCCAGGGGCGCACATCAACAGCGTCCGGATCAGTTATGAGATTTGTCTGAAATGACAAGGCCTGGACATATCAATTCTGTTCGGGCATGGACATAGTAGAATCGACTCACCTTCAGCTTCGACTCTGATGCAACAGCTGGTCACAGTGTGATTGAGGCCGGATTGTTCTGTCCGTGTCTGTCCCCACATCACAAGGTGTGAAAAAGCAAGGTGAAGACACACCGACTTTCCGCGTCTCTTGAAGCTCACAGAGCATCTTTCAGTGCAGCCCTAGCTGAGGCATTCTGTTCCGGATGGCCGCAAAGTCGCCCCTACGGGAGAGGCAGAACCGTGTCGCGATGCAATTTGGAGTGAAATAGCGTCCCCTCTCCTTTCCCCTGCGGATCTCATACCCGGGGAGAAGCATGCAAAAGGCTCATCGTTTTCGAGCACAAGAGTCTGCGCAACTCACTCCACCACCTTACCTTCCTCTGCAGCTCTCAGCCGCAACAATTAGCCCTCTCGTCTCTCAAACAGGCTCCTTTCGCAGCGCTGACAGCTCATGGCACCCTCAAAAGGTAAGCACGAAGACCATCTACGAGATGCGTCAGCATTCCACATCCTCAAGGCTCTGTCTTGACTGGCTCCCGCAGATAAGAAACCGGTTCTTGACAGCATCCCTCAGCGCGAAAGTACGCCGTCGACTTACTTCAACGACCCAGATGCAGGCGCAATCCGCGCAAAATACGAAGCACTTGACTGGCCGCAGCGATGGCAGCACATCGCCAGACTCCACGAAAGGAAGGCAAAGATCCAGGCGGAGCTTCACATCCTTCGCGAGGTTCCAGCTCACAAAGACGAAGTCGGTACACCCCTCCAGATGAGAAACAGCGTCGCATATCGAGAAAGTGCGAGGCTTCAGCACGACGGCACCAACAGTCGCCGCTGGTTTGGATGCTACCTCAAGGCGGTCTTTGAACTGGAGCCGGAATTCTTCCGATCTGATAGCGACAAGAAGGACTTTGCCCTCTCCCACTTCTCCCCTTTCGAGTATGAAGCCTACGAGGCGCGCAACAAGCGCACCGGCGCGGACGACAATTGGGAGTCTGTCAGAAGCTATCTCTGCTTGTAGCTTTACGGCCCGGTCGGCATCGATCTCACACACGATGCTTTTTCTGAACGACGCGCGTCTGCCGCCCTCCGATGTCAGGTATCTTTCTCAATCCCTTTCCTCCTTAATACATGTCTCAGTGTCATCGGGGCTGACCCTCTTTGCAGATACGAGACACAGACAGCTGCCAGTGATCTCGGTCGTGTGACTGAAGCCTGGAGAAGAAGTAGTCGAGCTGCCATCTTGCTTTCAGCGAGGCCAAATTGAGAGAGAGCATTGATTCGGCTTGGGACAATTCAAACTCGCAACTACTCTCCCGACGGAGTCAAGACACTAGTCCCTTTCAGATGAGCACCTCCACCAGAGCACCAGTCAGGCAGCATCGACTGGTCCAACCAACCTCGCTTTCGGGCAAAGCCATCATCCTTCTTCTGCGTGGGCGGAAGTGAGCAGTTCCAGTCAGCCAAAACAAAGGGAGACCTCCATGCGCGATCGCGAGTCGACGGAAGAGCGTGGGAAATTGCTTCTCACAGCGAGCATTCGTGACAGCTTCCTTCTTGCTGCTGTCGCTAACTCGGCACGCTATCTGATTGTCGACGTTTTGCTCCGGAGGCTGACGATGTCGAATATGCATTGATACCTTTAGCTCTTCTCACATAAGTAGTTGTCTGTCATGCTGGGCACTTCGAAAACACCCTCTTCCGTTCTTGCCCCTGCGCTCACCTCTCCAACCTCCACGTCACTTTTCAAGGCAGATCCCGGTGCAGGCTGCTGGACAGCAATATCTGTCTGCTTGTCACAGCGGCGTACAAAAATCGTACTTACCGTCTGCGCTCCAAGTTTGAACTGCACCACTACACTGCTGGCCCGCATTTCCGAAACGGTCCCTCATTTGAGGGAGCTTTGTTCACCCTGACACAGAAGAGGAACATCCAAAGCGGCAACCATGTGACTCACCCACAGACATACGGTGGCTGACCATGTGCTTTTTGCCTGAGTGAACAACCTGCGCACCGCACACCTGCGCTGCTGTGCGCTAATAAAAGAGACAGGTTGCGCTCAGCTCCCCGCCCTCCCTCTCCTCACTCAACACGTCCATCTCCCCAAAATTCATAGCTTGAGCGCGTTCAGACTTTCTTCTTGTGTAAGTAGTCGACTTTATCAGAAGACGCCGCTCTAGCTCACAAGCCATACCAACTCTCTGGATGCCTTATCCTTTCCACAGCATCCCAACAGCACCTTCCAAATACCTGCTTGACATCAATCGCATCATGACCGTAGAAGAGTCCACTCAGCCTAATAAGCTCCAGCACACCCCGCATCTGAAGCCGGAACCGACCGTGCAGCTCGGCGTTGTGGAGCCGCAGATGGAGCGTTGTCTCGATCATCACGCACATGCCCTTAAGAAGCGAGTCGAAACCATCAAGTTTGGGACGGAACAGCCCGAGCAGGGCCGCACGAATTCGATTGAGCTTGGTCGCGTGTGCTACCAGGATCACGATCATTCTGGCGCTGCCTACGACGACTCCTCCGACTACTACTCCGAGTACGATGATGAGGACGATGACGATGACGACGATGACTGGGGTGTCCTTGACTATGATTATGACTCGGACTGATCATGCACGCATTCAGTGTTCAGCAGTCTGCTGTCATCCTTCCGTCCCTTCCAAGCTTGCTACAGTCCACTCCTTCCTTTCTCTTCCTTCCTCCGCACGAGTCCCTTCGATCCCGTCCTGATTCTCAATGTAGCTTTGTTGTGATCTTGAAGTCCTGCTCCTGACACCATTCAGCAGACGTGTGATTGCATGCTCCTATCTACGTTGTCCACAATCGCGCCACTCCATCCGCACCGGCAGTAAACAGCCAGGGCTGGTTGGGGTGCCACTTGCAATCCAACACACCCAATCCGTTCTTGACCTCGTGGCCCCTGAGCACCTTGAGCGGCACAATGAGCGGAGCCTTGCCCACATCAAAGTCATCATCGTACACTGTCGCGTGGAACACTTGAGCCTGTCCGTCGTCGCCCACACTGGCAAAGAGGGGGAACGTCCTTGCTGACCGAGGATGGAACTGGACCGCTCGAACGGCACGAGAGTGGTAGCGCAGCACCTTGTGGGGCTGCACGCTCAGCTCCAGATCGAACCAGGCCACTTTGCGATCGTAGGAGGAGACGAGCACGTGAGATCCGCCGGGGTGGACACTGACATCCGAGATCCATCTGAGACCGGGTTGGAGGGTTTTGAGCAATGTTTGAGCGCCGAGATCGTAGATTCTGACATGTCGCTGTGTCGCTACGAAGAGGTGGGGCTTGAGCGGGTGGAAAGTGACACGTTGCACACTCGCTCCCTTCGCGGCTGCCCGGCGGAAAGGCGCCTGAGAACGATGCTTGGAAAGCTGGTGAACCAAAACGGAGGACGACGAGCCCGAGTCCGGGCAGACAGTCGCAAAGTAGTCGCCCTTGGAGTGCCAGGTGACTTGCTTGGGCGTTGGCCCTGTGGCCGACGATGCAGAAGAGAGCAAGATGTGTGCGCATACACCTTGGTTCCGTTCCAAGTCTGATGGCCGGGTCCATCGAGTCGGTGGCTGAGGCTGACCTGCCGTTCCGTTGGCACCTGCAGCCTTGGATGCTTCGGCCGCTACTTGTTGACCGGCGGTTGCGTGTCGGAAAGATGTTGTGTTTGTCGCCCGATCAGCACCTGTAGATGAGGTTGAGAGAATGCATTGTGGTGGAGCAACGATGGTGATCTTGCCCGCACTGTTTGGAGTATGGGATCAGGAGTCAGAGCCAGGCACCCCAAGGCTAGCGCGTACTTCAGGACTCACGTAGATGCAGCGAAGATTGCGACGCCCTTCGCAGGACACCATTCCAATCCATAGACAGGGGCGCGCTCCTTGTTCTCTCCAACACCTTTGACACCAGGGAAGAGATCCCATGTAGCCACGCATCTGCCCAGTCCAATGTCCCACATCCTGACCTTTCCATCCTCGGATCCAGTGAGGAGCCATGAGCCAGACGGATCAGGTGCCAGCACTCGCACCCGACCAGCTGTCTCTGGATGGACGTACTGAAGTGATGTGGTGATTGGGAAAGGCTTAAGTTCTCGTGGAGCTGGTAGTTGAGGAAGGAGGTCATCGGGGTGTTCAATGTCGAGCCGTTTTCTCCGGATGCGAGGAGCGAGATAGAGATCCAAGCATCGTTCGAATCGTTCCTTGACAAAGTCGCGGTAGCCAGGGACACGGCGAAGCGCGTCGTGCTTCGCGGGCAAGAAAGACGTCTTGCGATCTTCGGGCTCGGTCTCCTCCCAAGCCTTCTTTTCCTCCTCTGTGAAGAGATATTCGGCTGGTGGATTGTATGATTCCGCATGGCCGGGCAACGGCAGTTTGGGAGCGGGCATATGCATAGGATGGTCGGCACGTGACTGGTCGTCAGAAGTCCAAATGTTGTAGAAACTGAGCTTGTTCTTTGCCTCCGATGGGCGAGGAGCTCCTGGTGTGATCCTCCCGTCGCGAATGGCTCGGACGATTTTCATGATCTGCATGCGCTCGCAAGTTCATCAGCAATGGTCTAAATCTGCTGCCGAATGAATGCCCAATAGACTTACCCGCTTGTGCTCATGCTTTGAAGGAACAAACCTTCTCTTGGGCTCCGGTCGACCGCTCATCGGCATGACCTCCTCCATTCCTTTGCCAGTGAACCACTCGATCTGGTCCTCGTAAGGATCGTAGTTAGCATCAGGGATGCCGCCCATCTCCAAGCGCTTGATGATCTCGAGCTCGGACTCGGTTAGTTGGACATCTTCACCAGTGCTCTTGTCTGTGGCCGATGTCCAAGCAGTGGGGTCCTCGACAGTGCTGAGGAAGCGGTCGAGCTCATCCTTGGTGGCAGGCTTGGCAACTTTGCGGCCGTTGATGTCATATCCGATATGGGGCATATCATCGTACCACTCGAGCGGCACGTTTCCGATACGATTTGGCTGATCTTCTGTGGAGGAGTCGGAGTCGTAGCCGGGCTCGATGGGAGGGTACACCCGCTTTGGCTGGCCTGTGATCTCGGAGATGGTCCATTGTCCCTTGGCTGAGCCATCTGGGTTGACTGGGTGAGGTTTGGAGGTGAAAGGATTGAATTTGGCCGAACGAGCTGCGCGGATCGGATCAATGCCCAAGACATTAGGTTGAGGTTCATCTTCTGATGGTTTTTCTGATGCGCGAGTGACCATATCGGAGAGGGTCTTCTCTACGTTGTAGGATCCTGAGGGTAGTTGAGCGAGCTTGTTCGCGCGTTCTACCAACGGAGCATCAGTGTCAGCGGATGAGAAGGTAGACCTACCGAATTGCCGATGTGCTCACCTTCTTCCTCGTCCGAATCCCAGTCATACTCAGCGGCATCGTCCTCATCTGCTTCTGACCCGGTCAGGTTGTCGATGTCATCGCTGTCGAAGCCATCCTCGTCGTCATCCTCGTCCTCCTCCCCTGCAGCTGCCTCGCTCTCCTCCTCCTCTTCTTCGTCATCATCTCCCTCATCTATGACAGGCATATCCCCATCGTCATCGTCGTCGAAGCTGCCGAGGTCGAGTTCTTCCAACGAGTCTTCTGCTTCTTCCTCGTCCTCGTCATCCACTGCAGCAGGAACCTTGAGAGCGGCGGTCTTGGGCGGCGGCGGCACTGCCTGAGCTTTTGGGAGCTGTGCACGTTTCCTCTTGCCGTTCTTGAGCGCTGCCTCTGCTGCCATTGTTGTTGTTGTTGTTGCTGCTGCTTCCGTTGTGCAACAGACTTGGTGTTGGCTTTGCTGCTCTGCTGTCGTTTCTTCTTTGCTCGCTGCTCAACCAAAATTTCTTGCTGCTGCTGCGGCTGCCCGATTTCGGCCAGCTTATGTAAGAATGTGTCAGCATAGCTCTTGTCACGTGACTGGATCTCCACCCTCTTGGAAACGCGCTCTGCTTCAAGAAGTACGCGCCTGTTGGCTCTGCTGTTCATCGCGGCTCCCTCACGACCGACTCCAGAATCCATAAGAGACAGAGATGGCAGCAACAGCAGGCGTGTTCGGAGGAGACGAGATCAGTGCCATCGCACTTGACCTGGGATGTGCCTCCTTCCGAGTCGGATGGGCAGGCGAAGACACACCCCGCGCCATCTTACCGGCAGTCGTCGCCTCTTCCTCCTCGAGCAGCAGCACCAACGGGCAAGATGCAGAGGGGGACACCAGCATGGCAGACGCAGACCCGACATCTGCAGGCGCAAGGAAGAAGCGGAAACGCTTCGTAGGAGACGACGCATCCGCCATCTTCAGACCAGACACTGCGCTCGAATCCATCATGGACCCTTCCACCTCCTTGCTCTCTGCCAACCCCTCGGCATCTTCAACCATGGAAGCTTTCACCGATCTCGCAGAACATGCGCTGACCTCCATCCTCTCGGCAGATCCGACCCAACATCCACTCATCTTCACCGAGCCCTCTCACAACTCGAGGGACGCAAGAGAATCGCTGACCGAGATCGTCTTCGAGCAACTCCAGACGCCAGCATACTATCTCGCCAACCAGACCGTGCTCTCCGCTTTTGCGTCAGGCAAGGGCACAGCACTGATCCTCGACATTGGTGCATCACATGCAACGGCCTCGCCCGTTCTCGACGGCTTTGTACTCCGCAAGGGCATTCACAGACAACCAATCGGAGGCACTGCCATCACTCGTGCCTTGCAGTGGTCCATTTCGCAACCAACAGCTCTGCCCTCTAGCGCAAGATTGTCTCATACCGCCATTGACATTATTCCGCCGTACCTGATCAAGAGCAAGGCGACTGTCGAGCCTGGCCAACCGCCCAGCTACATCTTGAGGGAGGACAGGCTCAAATCGTCCCACCCTTCTTTCCGGTCATATCACGACTTCCGCACTCTCACAGACTTCAAAGAGGCTGTTGTCCAAGTGCTCGATCAAGCTCCATGGAACGAAAGGTGAGCTCAGAGTCATTTGATCGCCATTGAAATTCCGTCATTCAACTCAAACCATCATTTACATGCGATACCATTCCCAGCTTTGCATTGACAAGACCAACAAGAGCATACGAATTCCCGACCGGTTTCTCCGACAACTTTGGCATTGAACGCTTCCGCGCGCCCGAGGTGCTCTTCACTCCTTCCCTCTGGGAGGGCTGCACCTTGGCCGACGGCACACCCGTCCTGCCGCCTCTGGCCGCGCAGGGAGCACAGGCACCGAGACCGTACTGCTCGACGACACAGCTGGTTTTGGATGCGATAAATGCGGCCGATGTTGATCTCCACCCGGCGTTGGCGTCGAACATCGTTCTTGTCGGAGGCGCATCGTGTACCTCTGGACTCGTTGATCGGTTGAGCTATGAATTGGGCGTAGGCGCCGCAGGGGTGAGTCCGTGCTCTCCGAAATCTCTCTCGACTTTCCTCCTGAAAACTGAACATGGGTGACTTCTTACTAATGAACAGCAAAAGACCAAGCTGCACGCACCTGGCAATCCCATCGAGCGTCGCTACTCGTCCTGGCTGGGTGCCTCCATCCTGGCCAGTCTGGGTACCTTCCACCAGCTCTGGATCAGCAGAACCGAGTACGAGGAGCACGGGGTCAACATTGTACATGCTCGATGCAAGTGATCTCTTCGTTGACATCCATGATCATCACAATGCATAATACAAGGTCACGAAGGTTCCTGATCTCGATCTTCTGTACATGCTGATTGATGCAGTTGATGTAGAGTGAGTGACTGCTCATTTACATTTCGATGGGTGTTTGAGGTGACGCGAGATGAAGTGTAGAATACATTTGAACCGAAGTTCGCGGGGTTCAATGTGTGATATGCTGTAGTTGGCAGGAGGCGATATGAAGGGAACGCGTTCTGGAAGTTTCGAGTCCTTGAGTTAGTGTAGAGCTGCTCGTAAGCAGGCTTCCGCCATCGTGCTGACAGCGATGGCCAGAACGTGATGCGTTCTCTGGTCAAATGCGAGTTCGGCTAGGTCCTGCAGACGGGCCGCTAGATCCACCGGGGCCAGGGCCTCCGTTGTTTCCACCGGCCTCTTGTTCTCTCCTCCTCCTCTTCGCCCTGCGAGTCTGGTTCCGTCGCTGGTTCCGCGTCCGATCCGAAGCACCACTCGTCGACGTCGGCTGGGCCCAATCAGCGTTCCTGTCCTCGCCACTTCCATGAGGATGGACAAAATCATCTCCGAGATCCTCGTGGTAGCCCCAGAAGTCGACTTCTGCATCATCGTCTTCATCGCCTTCCTCGTCTGACCATGTCCGCCGATTATTCAGTAATATCGTAGCTAGAGGACCCAACGGTGGAGCGTCGAACAAGATTTGGCCATCGTAGTCGGAATCCCAAGGATCATCAACCTCGACGCCGTCCGCAGTCCAGAATCGATCTCTGGGTGGGGGTACGTTTGCAGCTTGACCTCTTGCCGCATTCGCCCGAGTCGATGGCGCAGCATTTCTTGAGCTCCGAGCAGCTGAAGATCCAGGTGCCGCAGCAGAGCTCCGCCCCCCGTTCCTCGCCGCCGCCGCACCTGATGTAGCGCCATTGCTCGGAACGGAAGCCGGAGGCATGGTCGCTTCTGGATGATTCACGTCCCATCGCGCAGTGTGCAACTGCTCCAGAGTCCGTATCCGCGCCTCGGTCTCGCGGAAAAATTGCTCTGCATCACGGACCGACTGCTCGATCTGGGTCATGGTCATCCCATGCTCACTTTCTTCCGTCGTCGCGTTACCTGGAGCCGAGGTCGAACCGGGTGCCGAAGTGCCCGATCTGGCCGTGCCTGCGGGCTGGGTGTTGCTTCCTCGAGTTCGTCGCGCAGCTCTACTCCCATGACGATCACCGTTCGCGTACCGATATCGATCAGCCGCATCCAAAGCAGCGTCATACAGTGACGTTTCCATTCTGCTGGGCAGACCGGCGGATTCAAACTCGAACGAAAGCGAGGTGAGCCGGTCGGCGAGGTCAGAAGCGGTGACACCTCCTTGACGCCGATCCGAAGCTTCCTGCGCCATTGCTTCTCCGTCCTCATAGGTTCCCTCCGCCTCCTCGTCGTCATCATCGTCAGCGTCTTCTTCCTCTTCGCTGTCGCCACCATAGAGGTCGAATCCGATGGGGTCGGCCCAGCGGTCTCGAAAGTAATCGTCCTCGTCATCGGAGGTCTGATCATCAGAGAACCGCCGGGAGCCCGCTCGTGCAGAGTACAGAGACTCCCAAAGGCGGTGCTCGTAACGGATCCTGTTCACAGTGCGCATGTCCTCGGAAGTGAGGTTGAAGACGTATCGACCCTCTCCGGGTGCTAGCTCGTGCTTGTAGAAACAGTCATCTGAAAAGGGTCAATCAATGTCAGCATTCATTCAGGGCCGCTTCACCCCCTCTTGTCTTCTTGATCCCCGGGAACATGGAACTCACCACCGAACGGGCATGCTGGATCGCGGCCATTCTCTACACTGTTCTTGAAATAGCTGCAAGTCTTACGCGAGAGGGCCTCCCGATAGTTGTTCAAGATAAGCGTCTTCTGATCTCCCTCTGGCCAAAAGACGGACGAAGGGATGATGAAATGACTGCGCACGCGGCACAGCGGACAAGACTTGGAAGCCCCGCTCTCCCGCAACTCGCGAGACTCGATCGACTGTCGGATACGCGCCTCGAGTTCTTGCATGGGCTCGTGATCGCCCATCCGTCTGGCTGCTCGGGCAGCTCGGAGCTCGTCTTGGGTGAACACTCTGCCACGCCGAGGGCGTAGATTGCTGCCACTGGCCCCTGGCCCCGCTGCACCACCGCTGCTACCACCACCAGCAGAGCCATCAGCATTGAGCAACTCCGGATTGCGCCAGCCTCGAATACAGACGAGGCAGAAGGGGTGGCTACAGTTCTGGAGCAGACCGTAGGCCGAGGAGGGCTTTTCGAGGCAGATGGCGCATTCTGGCTGTTCTGGCGTGACTGGACGAGGAGGAGGCGTGGGTGGTCTGACAATGGCAATTGCAGAGCTACCTGGAGCTCTGAGAGAGGTGGTAGTTGCACTTGTGACATTGTCGGCTGTTGGGATCTGTGTTGCAGCTGAGGTTGAGGTTGTAGCTGCTGCGGATGGAGTGACGGTGTGGGCTTGGGCAGACTGTGCGCTTGTTGGCGGTCTGATAGAAGCATGAGAGTACCAGCATTGGTCTCCTCTCATGCAATAGCTGGGTAGTAAAGACAGAGGAGGATACATAGTCAGTATTACTGACTATTGGACCTGGCCAGACGGCACGGCAGAGGGAATGATCTCAAAGTCTTACCCTTTGGCCCACCATCGACACGGGATCGCCCTCCGACCCGTTGCGACGGGCATTGGGGACGAGGAGGCCATGGCAGCTCTCAGCTCCTCTCACTGAAGTTGTGGTTGGTGATCGTCGTCCACATCTC
>LAXH01000004.1:267823-283335 GCA_001006505.1 Tilletia horrida
GCTGCCAGCTGCAACAAAGGGAAACTTTGCCTCACAACTCACCACACATGCCCTTGTGGCTGTTGGAGACAGGGATGCCACTATGCTACTGTTCCTAGAGATGACAGCGATACAATCTGCGTATGTACAGTAAGAAGAAAGGAGGGAGAGAAGGTGATGATAACAAGTGATTAGAGGAGCAGGGCGATTCCAGTGAGGAAAGAGGGAATGGCCAGCAATGCTGTCACGCGAGCCATAGGAGAAGCCGAAGAATTGCCACCGGCTGAGGCGCCCGTGCCGGAACCTGTGCTGCCGGTGCCGCTGGTGGTGTTGCCTTGCACGGTTCCGTTCTTGGTGACTCGCACAGTCAAGACGGCGACGTTGCCATCGGTGGCAATGTTGTGATTGATCTGCAGTCCAAATGCTGGATGAGCATTCATTTGTCTGCCTCTGAAACGGACATGATCGACACTCACATCAGAAGTAGATACGCCTGAGAGGAGCGCTGCATTGGTAGAGGTGGCTTGGAAGACGTATCCGCCGATTGACAGAGTCCCGTTGGATCTGGTGGCGTTGCCTGCGATGTAGTCACGACCCAAGTCGTAGCCTGTGAAGCACAGCAGCAGGTATCAGCAACACAGCGAAGAGGGTCTGATGGGGAACAGCATTTGACTCACCGTTTGAGACTATGTCATGGTTCTGTGCGATTGGGAGCTCGACAGAGGCGGCGAGGAAGTATGCGCCGGTGTCTTGCTGTGAGCCGTTCTGCCTCCAGTATCTGGCGTGGTTGCCACCGTTGATGGACTCCATGCAGGTGTTGTCGGTAAAGTATGAGTAGCGGAGTACGTCGGTTTGGTTCTTTTTGCCATTGCCGTCACCGAGATCTGCCTGTTGGGATCCTCCGAGGTTCTCTCTGATGATGCAAGCATTTGGCAGAAGCTGGATCGAAGAGGCCCATTCGAGGAAGCCGCGAGGGGTGAGGACGAAAGGGTCGGAGTTGCTAGAGATGATGACGTTGATGGGTTCGCCGATGGACTGGGACATGTTGGGGATGTAAGTGAGGAGTCTGCCGCCACCTTGAGAAGGGTTGTAGTAGCCTTGCGAGGAGCTGCTCTGTCTGGACAGGAGAGAAGAATGAGGGAAGGCATCAGTGGAGGATGAGAGCAGGGAGAGGAGGGTGGTGGCGACCAGGCCAGCGCTGTGGAAAGAGTACATGATCCTGAATGAAGAGATGCGAGAGGGAGGAAAGAGGACAAGCAGGAGTCAAGAGAGGAGAGAGACACAGGGAGAGAAAGGTCCGTGTGGGTTAAAGTGGCAAGAAGGATGGATGTGGTAGTCAAGAAGGAGGATTGACAGACGAGGGAGAAGGAGAATAATGCTTCCTGCTGGCCTAAGCGTTGGGCCAAGAAGAACCCTGAATTCTCGGCTTCTGAGCCACCAGCCAAGGAATCGGCAAGGAATCTGGCTCGGTTTATCCGCTCAAGCAGCTGAGGCAATCCTTTTTCCCAGGTAAATCAATGTCCCATATGTAATGAGAAAGAGGGCACGAATGAATGCTGCCATCTGCTCGGACCTGACCTTCTCCCTGACCACCACCACCACCACCACCGCTTCCAACACAAGAGAGGAGGAAACACAATGTCCTCATTGGCAGACGAGCTGCTTGCTGACCTCGGCGACGATGAGCCCGAAGTCAAGCAGGAAGTCGACCAGGACGACTCACATCTGCTCGCTGCAAACGGGTCTCATAAACGCAAAGTAGAGGAGGAGAATGTTGAACAGGAACCATCAGCACGCAAGAAGGGCAAAGCCAAAGCACGCTTCGCAGACGACCTAGAACAGTCCAACGGGCGTAAAAGCTCCTTCGCAAACGATGCCGATCTACTGGACGATGAGGACGGAGACGAAGAAGACGATGACGATGATGACGACGAGATGGACGAGGATGACGACAACGACCAGAAGGAGCTCAACCTGCCCAGCTCGGCTGTTAAACCAGCAGCAGAAATGGAACAGGAAGACGTAGACGCCCTCGATCTCGGTCCATCCGCAGTCCGATCCGTGCATGCCATCGCAACCCTCTCCCGTTCCTCCAAGCTACGGGACACCCTCGACCAGATCGAAAAGTATGCTGCGCTAGACACACCGGACATCGAGGGCATCCTAGAAGAATCACCAGAGTATCAGCTCATCGTCAGCGCCAACAACTTGGCAGTCGACGTAGACAATGAGATCATGCTCGTCCACAAGGTGAGCTCTCAGCTACTCCCGGATTCAAACTTACTACTGACATCAGTTGCGCTTCCATCCGTTTCAGTTCATCCGCGACCACTACTCCCCCCGCTTTCCAGAGCTGGAGTCCCTCATCCGGGATCCATGGGACTTTGTACGGGCTGTCCGAGCGCTCGGTAACTCGGAGGTGAGTAGCGAGCTGCTCTGTCCCGCTTCGACTATCAAACTGACTCGCAGCGGTCGCCCCTCTTATCCAGAGTATGTCCAAAGCTCACTTGGAAGGCATCTTGCCAAACTCTATCATCGTCGTCATCTCCATGACTGCATCAACGACTACCGGGCAACCCGTCTCCGAGCAGGCCTGGAAGGCTATACAAGAAGCATGTGATCTCGTCTTTGAGTTAGATGCGGCTCGGGTCAAGGTAAGACAGTCGGCTCGCTCATCCTCAGATGCCTATATGCGGCTGACTCCTTTGAAACTTTCCGGAATCCTCGCTGCAGATCTTGCAATATGTCGAATCGAGAATGACCTTCATCGCACCCAACCTCTCTGCCGTCGTCGGCACCCGCGTCGCAACAAAGCTAATGGGCGCAGCCGGCGGTCTTCAATCCCTGACCAAGATTCCATCCTGCAACCTCGAAGTCCTCGGCGCCGCCCGCAAAGCTGCGCCCGGAATGGCACAACGCTTCAGTAACCGGCACGTAGGCTTCATCGCCCAATCAGATCTAGTCCAAGGCGTGAGCGAAGAATATCGGAGACAGGCGCAGAGAAAGGTAGCTGCCAAGGCGACGATTGCAGCCCGGGTCGACGCGCTTGCCACCACTGGCTCAGCCTCAGACATGGCTCGGAATGGCAATTATGGTCACAAGCTACATGCGGATCTGGACAAGGCGCTCGAGAAGCTCCAAGAGCCTCCGCCAAGTAAGATGACCAAGGCATTGCCGGTGCCCAAGGAAGGCGGGCGGAAGCAGCGACGCGGAGGTAGGAGGGCGCGCAAGCTGAAGCAGCTGTATGGAATGACCGAGTTGAGGAAGATGGCCAATCGGGTCGAGTTTGGCAAAGAGGAGGAAGAAGCTTCGGCATTTGACGAGAGCATTGGCTTGGGCATGATCAACTCTTCTGCGAGCGGGAAGATCAGAGCACAGACGGCGGAAACGAGAACAAAAGGTGAAATTGGCAAATACGCTTCGGCGCTGACGGATCAGCTGACTGACATGACCTTTCCTTTGTCCCTGATCTCCGCAGCCAAAATGTCGAAACGCAACAAGGACAGGGTGGAGATGCTCAAACGAGCGTCTGCCTCCAATAGAAGTGGCGCGGAGAGTGGCACGCAGACGTCGCTCGCGTTCACACCATTTCAAGGTGAGCGGCACCCTGCAGCAGTCTCTTGTCTGTATGCTGTTCAGTTCATCTGACCAAACCTGTTCTCTCAATCCCATTTTAGGCATCGAACTGGTCGATCCTTCAAGAACGGCCAAGAAGGTGGAAGAGGCGAATGCAAAATGGTAAGCCCTGATTTCTCACCTTCCTGGCAATTCGACACATGCGTATAGGCTGATTTGATCCGTTACTTTTCCTCATTTCAGGTTCCGAGAAGGGCAGTTCTCCATCTTGCCAAGTGCGGCAAAATCTTCAACATCATTTGCCATTCCAGGAGGCGCGGCCTCGTTGAAGAACGGCAGCATGGGTCCACCGCCACCCAAAAAGGAACAGTCATGAGATGTGTCACTGTGACTTTTCCACTCCATTGATCACCTCCACCATCACACAATGCAACGTCTGATAAATGTTGTCAAGCAAGTCTTGATTTCGAACATTTTCGCGAATGTATTGTGACATGAAAGAAAGAGAAAGGTCGGGTAGCGTCAAAATTTTTAGACAAAGTAATCGCTTCGTCCCAGCGTCCATTCGGTCACCTCTTGGAGCTGCTCGTCGGTGAACTTGCTCCTCTCCTCATGCCATGTGTCTTGATGCGTCGCCTTCCACGATGCGGCGCAGCGTCGGACCGTTGTGCTGATCGGAACCGGGTCATCAGTGTGAGCAGCCACCTGAAAGTAAACCCGGAAATCGTCAATCATGAGGCATCTCTCTAGGCACACATTTTCAATGAGGTCGTACTCACAGTATCGACAATGAGGGAAGGCATCCAGTCGGGCACCGTGTAAGGCGATGCGCTCAGCAGGGCTACCACACCCAGAATGCCGCCGTGGAGCTTCAGAAGCTTGGTCTGATAATCTGGAGCGTCTCGCTTGGGCAGACGGACGCTCTTGACTTGGCGAGTGAAGTTCTCCTTGAGTTGCTTGATCATGCTACGCTGGGAGCAGCGGATGATGCCTGACAGCGTCGCAGATGCCATCTCTCGGACCTCAAGATGAGCATCCTGCAACAGCTCCAGGAGCAGGTCGTTGACTTCTTGCACGATAGCGGGAGTAAGGTAAAACAAGCTGCAAAGAGGAATCGTCAGATATTGCCCCACATGAATGAATGGAGCAACCGGACCATACTCACTTTCTGAAGTAGGCGATCTGGAGGATGGGCAGGACGTCCAGGCGCATTCTCCAAGACTCGTGGCTAGATCGAATTACCTCCAGTAGCTTGCGAATCAAGGGTTCGATCAGATCAGCAGTGAAAGGATACACCGCAATCTCGTTCAGCGTCTTCTTCGCTGTCGCAGAGAGCTCCGTATTGTCAAAGATCTCCATCATCGAGAAGATTTCGGGAAGGAAGCGGATGGTCTGGCCCGCGATGGCGCTGTTTCGGTGGTCGATCAGCGTCGTCGAGATCCAATTGAGCGTCGTCAGGGATGCGCGGTCATACTGCGAAGTACCGACGGCCGTGGGAACTCGCTCTGTTCTCCAGAGTCTGAGATTCTGGGCAAGCTTCTCGAGTCGTGCCTCGTACAATTCCGACTTGGACAACAGTGAGCCCCGTCCCTGTCCACAGGCTTCCAGGAAAGCAGTTGTGCTTGGGAAGCTGGTCGGTGTGCCGAGCAGATCAAGGTCTGCCAGACTTTCACTGATGATAGAGCGCACCTCCTGGAAGTCGTGGCCGATGTGATCACAGTAGATGTTCACGAATTCCGGAGCCCAGGCCGTAAATTTAGTCTGCAGCGACAACATCACACTTCGGAGCAAGTTTTGAGCTGTGGATGAAATTCAGGAGTGAGCTCCTGCTATAGCGTCCGCATTTGAGAAAAGGTGTACACTCACCCTTCGCTTGTTCCCATGGACTCTGATCACTTTCTCCTTTCTTGATGCTGTCCCTCGCTCGATTTACGATGAGGTTGATCAGCGGCTGGATTCGGTGTGGATCCCGTCGGTAGAGGATGTTCTCGATCGACATCAGCCACACCGATATACTGTCAGGAGAGCAAGCCTTCAGAATGGCCGGCCAGATGCTCTCAAACCACGCCCAGAGTCGCTCTTGGTCCTTGAGTGGCCAATGCTTCGAACCTCGAATGACCGAACAAATGAGCTCAGCTGCAGCTCGATGCTTGTGCCGGTCCCTCTCGTCAATGTAGCTGGTAACCTCATCTTGCATATACTGGAGCAGGTCAATGCCGTAGATCTGGAACGCCCCTTTGAAGAAGGCCATTGCCTCCGACGAAAGATAGTTCCTGTCCTTTTCCTGAAAGAGCATGACGGGTGATTCAATAATTGACCTCCACGACACGGACCAGCGCATGAACTCACCTGACTCGCATGGGCAAGGTATTTCTTCCACCACTCCTTGTCGAAAATGATCTCCTTGACGGCATCTACAGCAGGGAGCGATGCAGACTCCCATGCAAATGGTGGTTCGTCTCCCTGCGGCAGCACATAGTAGCTGCGCTGGGTAGGCAACACAAGCCAGCCAGGTCCCGTCTTGTCTTTCAAATGAGTGGACACGGTCAATTTGCCTTCACTGTAGCTAGCGATGTCGGATTCGACCCAGCTTGATGGGAGCGGCTGCGGTAAAGTCTCCGTCTTCTTGAGTGGATTTGTAATCTTTTGATCGGCAAGGTCCCGCTCGTTCGCAGCTAGCGTCCTGAGCTTCAGATAGTAGAGGTTCTTCGAAAGTGTGATTTGGGCGTATCGTCGGATCTTTGGGTGTTCGTGGCCGAGTGACTGTGCCGCGAAGACGACGAGATCACGATTCAAGGGCTTGTCTTTGCGTGTGAGAGCCCGCAGCAGTCGAGCACCGGCAGTGGCGTATGTCCAATGGGTATCCTTGCTTTGCACGAATTCCAGCACGCGAGGCAAAAGCCTTTGGTAGAGCCCATCCTTGCTTTCGATGCGACCTCGGGCTTGCTGACGCACTTTCTCGAGTAGAGCCGTGTCTGCTCTCTCAACGTCATCATAGAGATCTTCACGACTGCTATCGATAGCGAGTGATAGGTCCAATGGAAACGGAGCAGGCTCGATCGTCATGATTTCCGGAACCGATCCAACCAGATCTTGAACTGCTCACCGGTTTTATGGGTCAGTGTCCTAGACTAGAAGATACAAGGCGTATGCCACTTACCAATCTTTCTCAGCAGTTTCTGGATCGATGGTTTAGATCGGTTCTGTGCGGCGAGCATGGCTTCGAGATATTCCTCCAGACGCGAGTCGACGTCGAAAGCGAATCGGAAGAATCCCGACGACCCGAGCAAGTGCAAAGCACCCTTCATCTGGTCGTCTGCAGTGCTGGCCTTCAGATTCTCCAAAAGCTTGGGCATCGACAAGAATCGGGTGCCGTCATAGTGACTTGCAATCGTCTTCAAGACTGATTGAGCACGTTTGCGGATGATCACTGAAGACAAACTTGTCAGCTTTCTGTTACTGCAGTGTAAGAAGCGAGGTAATCTTACCATAATCGGACAGCTGATGCAGAGGTGAGCAGGAAGACGATTTTGTCAGCATTAGGTCAATCATGTGGGAAAGCGTTCGAGGCTCACCGAAAAGTCCAGAATCTGAGCGATGAGCTGGTCGTCTCGAGCGGTACGCTTCCTGTGGAATGAATTGAGGCGTGCGACTGACATCTGGTGCCAAGAGAACTTGCGCACCCAAAGCTTCCGGGGGAAGGTGGTCTGCTGTGCATACAGCTTGGTGATTTTCCGGACAAACTGCAATGCTGCGGAGCAGCTCCGGTAGTCCGTCGAGCTGTAAGCGTACGAGGAGAGATACTGCAAGTTGCAAGGAGAGTGAGAAGACTGCACAAGATGGACTTCTTATTGGCCAACACTCACTGTGGAGATCGACCGAATGACTTGCTTCACACAGTCAATTTGATCTTCAGCAGCAGAGCCACGTGTGGTCTTTGCCGCCAGAAGCATCAGGTCACCAAATCGCTCGCGGAAGGCGAAAACCTGCTGATACCTTGTATCTGTGGGATCTGTCAAGATGAAGCCGGATCGGAACCGCGGCGGGATCTTGATGAACTCGGAAACATCCGAAGGCAGATCCGTCACACTTGCGCCACCACCGTTCTCCTCCAGCTTGATCAGGTTCGGAACGCACTCGAACACTGTACGTGCGAACGTCATGGCACGACAGAAGTCGCTCGACTGTTATACGTGAGTGAAAGGTTGTGCGTCAGAAGAATCTTGCCACCTTTCTGTTGAGATTCGTATGACTCACCCAGATTTTGTCCCTCTCACTGCCTGGCTTGGCCAGCAGCGTTTCGATCTGGTTCAGCAAGGGATCGACGACTACGCGCAAGAGCTCCAGGGCGAATTCGATCTCCACATCCGATGGTACATGCCAAGCAACTTCGACATCCTTGACAGAATACAGCTTGCCCCACCACAGGTGCGATTCGCTCTGGAATTTCGGATCCTTCCATGTAGCGGGGTTGACGAAACGGTTCTCGGCAGGGAAAATCTGAACGCTGATAGCAAAGACCTTGGCGTAGATGCGGGCGACCAGAGTGTAAGCTCTTTCGGAGTGGCAGTGTTCGCTCACGTCTTGAAGCAACGAAATGATCAGCTCTTTGTGTGGTAGGAGCTCCGTGCCCATGCAATTCAACGCGCCGCCCAAGATGCTCAAGTAGTGATGAAGCGCCGTGTCGCTAGAAATTGGCTGGGATGTGCTCGTTGTGCGAGTCGAGCCAGCACCGTGCTTGAGCTCTTCCCGAATGCGCTCTGCACACATCGGGAGAATCTTGTTCAGCACCTTGGCACCGTTTGCCCGAGAAAAGCAGGAAACGAGACTGCCAATGTGGGTAACGGCGTTCGAGGTAATTGTCGTCGTACAGTGTCGGAAGACGATGTTGAAAGCAATGTCGAACATGTGATCGCTCAATGCTTGGCATGTGGCATCGCAGGCTGCGTTGAGGGTAGCGATCACTCGTTCCTCGACTCTGCCTCCGGTCCGTCCGCTGCTGCCTTCCTCGGGCAGTGCGTCAAAGACGCGGAGTACGCTATTGTAAAACTGGACCACCCAGTCCTCGAATTGTGATGTGCTCAGTCGCAGTGCCTGTTCGGCCTCCGCACGTGCCTCACGTGCCTCCGCATTCGACTCGTCGTCGGGCTTGTTGTCATCCGTCTTTCCTTCGTCTTCCGCGTCGGCTTTCTGGTCCACGTCCATGACCGTAGCGTCGCCACTGCTTGATGCAGCCTCCGCAAGCTCTGGCCGGGTCAGGTCGTCGACTGAGATCGTCAGCATGCTCATGAGGATAAACATGCCTGTGCTCATCGTTTTGAGCGGATCATTCAAATCGATACCGGGAATGCACAGGTGAAGGAGAGGGACAAGATGTTGTCCACCTTGGGGATAGTTTTGCTGGGACAGGAGCGGGTACGCCAAACTCCCCAGGGCAGTGATGACTGTAGATGCTCGAATTGATCAGCGCACAGCCCAGATGCCACACTTCCTTGCTCTAGCACTTACTTGCAGTAGTTCTGTGCGTAGTCTCGAGCGCTTCCAAGCTCGAGTAGCTTCGTTCCAGAACCGCGGGCAGCACAAGCTCGGGCTTCATCAAAGCCATGTTCTTGAGAGTTCCCTGTGTTTTTGCGATCGTGATAGCATCCTTGCTGAACATGCTCAGAAGACAAACTGTTCGAAGGGACAAGACGAACTCCGTCTCGATGTCCTTCGTGATTCGGTAGGCCTTCGGGATCCGACAGTACTTGCCCCCGTGCTTGCGTTCCTTCTTGACTCTGCGCAGCACTTGCCATGAGAGGTTGTGGAGAAATGTTGACATGCGAAGTTGCCAGAAGCCCCAACTGAAGAGGTTAAAACAGGTCAGCTCATGCGCATGATTTTGACAAGAATGAGTTGTGACTCACTTGGATGGGTGGAAGAAGCTCTCCGTTGCCTGAATGAACCTCGCTACACTGTCCAAAGCTCGACTTCCTGCTAGGAAAGTCTGCCGAGGTACAGCCTTGACGGTTCCAGGCACTGCGAGCGAGCTCTGACCTTTCGCCTGTCCGTTGCTCAGGGACTCAGTGGTGGGTGTAGCCGTACCACTCGGCTGAGGAGAGGGTACTTCACTGTTCCCAACGCCTGCCTTTGGACCATCCTCGGCGAGACTGTAGGCAATAATCGTTGCAAAGGACGACATGCGGTCGGATGTCTTCTTCATTCCAAGGGTAGCGCGAGAAGCCGTGGCATCCACGCCCGTCCGCAGACCAGTGGAAGTCAGCATACTGACCGCCTTTCCTGTCTTGTCCGTGCCTACTGGGAGCCCGCAGCTTCGGAGCAGCTCGGTCATGATGAGCTCAAATTGTGCGGTCGTGAAGATACCAATATCTTGCTTCAAGCCTTTGGGCGCAGCGGGTTCAGCGTCCCCATTCGCTGAGGCAGCGGTCTCTGATACTACAGGAGCGTCCTTTTTCGCTGACAGAGCGTCCTCCTCGGTCTCCTTTGGCTCATCGTCAATCTCATCGGCATCATCGAGCTCGTCTTCGGTGTCCGCAACGTTCTTGTCCGCGTCAGCATCCATTTGGACATCGCCGTCGACATTGGAGGACTTTGCTTGCTCCTTGAGCCCCGCCTTTCGTTCTTTGCGCTTCGCCTCCCGTTTCTGTGTCCACTCGATCCAGCCGCCGTTTCTGAACTTCCAGTGCTTGTCCGAGCTCATGTTCGGCTCTGTCATATGGTATGTCGACAGTCGAGCGAGAAGGTCAAGCATCTGGTCGGTGAAGAGACTGGAATTGAAAGATTCCCACAGACGGAACACTGCAAGCATGTAATGAAAGGCTCAGTCAGTGTTTCGAAGCAGCATGCAGGTTAGCCATTTGAGCACCCACTCGCTGGCAGCCACTTTTGAGGGTGCGAGACCGGAAGGAAATGGACCAGCAAACTCTGGATTTGGATGACGGACTGAGGAGTAAGGTTTTGGTCAGGATTAGGTTTTCTGGAAGATGCAGTTGAATGTATGCTCACGTCGAGATCTGAGCCGTCCATGAGAGGCAGGAATGTATGCAGCATCTCATCGACGAGATCTGGGGCATCCTCTGGCAGAATCGGGACTTCTTTTCCTTCCGCTGTTGCCTGAGCAACGGCGCGTGAATGCGCATAACTGGCTTCTGAGACGAAGAACCAGTTGGCATGCAGAGCCAACGTGAGTAAGGTGCTGATCTTGCTGGTGTCACTGGCGTTGTTACCCGCGGCAGCGGCCCCTACTCCGCTACCGAGTTGTATAGCACGAGATTTCGGCGATAGGATAGGCTCTATCGCATCGAAAAGCGGCCGCCATCTCAGCTGCAAACGAGGCTGAAATGTCTTTCTGGCTCTGTGGGGCACGAAAGGAGACTCGTGTTAGATGTGAAAAAGCTTAGAGACGCAGTCGAGATACTTACGTGATGAGGGACATGAACCTCTTGGCAGCCGTGGTGGTGATCCATCGGGGCAGATTGGGCGTGACAGCAAGCTCGTAGGACAGGCGTGCAAGGTTTGCCTGGGTCCTGTGCTTCAATGGACTGCAAGGGGAGGACACAGGTGAAGGAGAGGACGCGGGATGGTCAGTGCGCTGAACTAAGCTTGAGACCAGGGGTGACGAGGGGGACGCGCGGCCTGCGCAGCCATGACGCGGCTTCCTCGCTCAGTCATGTCTGACGGCTATACAGAGGCGCAGTCAAGCTGGAATCGCATGCCGCCTCTTGACTTGCGATAATGTTCATGCGAGGGACCACATACTATTTGAGCGACAGCAAGCATTGAAGGCGGTGGTTCCATTGAGAGAACCCTACCGACCAGCTGAGGCAACAAAGGGACAAAATTTTCAGCCCTGGCCGCCTTTTCATAGATTTTCAGAGCAGAGAGACTCACTCTTTGGCCTCGATGCATTCGGTGAGGCGCTGAATAATGTTGTCCAGACGTTTGTCAAAGTCTTCCAGGGATTCCGTCTCGAAGGGCAGACTGGTGCTGTGTATGAGCTGTGCTTTCCTGCGCTCATGTTCAGACAGCTTTTTCTTGTGCTTCTTCTTGCCGCCGGTGGAGGACGATCCTTTTGATCCGCCTTGATCTTCGTCTGCCTTGGCTGCCTGTGCCTTTGCGGCGTCTAGCTGTTCGGTTGCAATTTCCTCGTCTTCGGAGCCGGCGTCAGAGAAGTCACCAGCTTCGTTCTGCATGCGAGTACACAGATGAAAGAGAGTCAGCAACGATCTTATGAAGCTCTATGAGGTTGGCCTGCAGTGTGTGCTCCTTTGTGTATGCATATAATGGCATGTACTACCTCCACACAACGTTGGATGACATGCTCAGCTGTGCGCATGTACTCACATCAGAGGCGATTGCGTCGAGCTCTTCGTTGTCCATGACTCCAAGCTTAGGTCGTTCTGCTCGTGATGGGTGGGTGTGTGCGGGTGGTTGGCCTGCTGAGCGAAAGGGCCGGCGATGGCTCAGCGATGTGTTGCGTGTGCATGGATCCTCCTCGCTCGACCCCGACTTCGACTTCGCGCCCACAAAGCTGACGACTCCCTCGGAGCCTTTTCGACCATTTCGAGATCGGGCAAACCTTATTTAGGTTAGTTTATCCGGTAGCTTTTCCAGGGTCTCGTTCCAAGTCTCATTGTCTCGGCCGAATCACCTTCATTCGTTTCTTTGCCTCTTGTCAATGCGCAACTTCTTCGCTCTTCCACAGTCCAACACACACGGCGCGAGCTGAGGCTTCCAAGGTCAACCATAGAGACAGTCTAGAGCAATGTCGGCACCCATCTTTGGAGGAGAAGCGACGCAAGAAAGAGCGGAGAACGCTCGTATGAGCTCCTTCGTCGGAGCCCTGGCCCTAGGAGACCTGCTCAAGGGAACCCTGGGTCCCAAGGGCTTCCACAAGATTCTGCAGTCTGTCGGATCCAACGAGCTCGTCGTCACCAACGACGGTGCCACGATCCTCAAGTCCATCTATCTCGACAACGCAGCAGCCAAGATTCTCGTCAACATTTCAAAAGTGCAGGACGACGAAGTAGGCGATGGCACCACCTCGGTCTGCGTGCTCGCCTCGGAGCTATTAAGAGAGGCGGAGAAGATGATTGAGATGCGCATTCACCCTCAGACCATCGTGGAGGGATACCGGATCGCCAGCACAGCTGCTCTGAAAGCGCTCGATGCCGCTGCTCAAGATCACAGGTGTGTAGCGTCCTTGATTGGCACATATCTCACTAGACAGGGTCTGACACGCCTCCGTTCCCTTCTGCTCGACGCGCATATCCAGCACTGACGCCGCTCGTTTCCGAGAAGATCTCGTCAACATTGCGCGAACCACACTCTCATCAAAAGTGTTGTCTCAAGATAAGGAGTACTTTGCGAACTTGGCCGTCGATGCCGTGCTGCGTCTGAAGGTGAGTCCCGTCAGAATGTGCAGCTCGCAAAGCTTTCACTGACAACTGATTTTCGTTGGCACACAAAAGGGATCTACAAACTTGGAGAACATTCAGATCATCAAAAAGCTCGGCGGGAAGCTCACAGAGTCTTATCTGGACGAAGGCTTCATCCTCGACAAGCGCATCGGCACAAACTGCCCCAAGAAGCTCCTGAACCCCAAGATCCTCATTGCGAACACTTCCATGGACACGGACAAGATCAAGATCTTTGGCGCCCGCTTCCGCGTCGAAGGTACCGCCAAGCTGGCCGAGCTCGAGCGCGCAGAACGGGAGAAGATGAAGGCCAAGATTGAGAAGATCAAGAACCATGGCGTAAACGTGTTTGTGAACCGGCAGCTGATCTACAACTACCCAGAGAGCTTATTGGCGGAGGCGGGCATCATGAGCATCGAGCATGCCGACTTTGAGGGTGTGGAACGATTGGCGCTCGTGACGGGAGGCGAGATCGCGTCGACGTTTGATCGGCCCGACCTCGTGCGCCTTGGAGAGTGCAAGAGCATCGAGGAGATCATGATTGGCGAGGACAAGGTGAGTCAAGCCTGCTCATCTCCAATTTGTGCTCTGTGTTTGCTGACAGATTCACGTCATCCACATAGTTGATCAAATTCTCTGGTGTATCGGCGGGAGAGGCGTGCACCGTTGTGCTGCGGGGAGCTACAACACAGATGCTAGACGAGGCCGAGCGCTCGCTCCACGACGCGCTCTCCGTCCTGTCGCAAACTGTCAAGGAGCCCCGCGTCGTACTAGGCGGAGGATGTGCAGAGGTCGCCATGAGCAAAGAGGTGGATGAGCAAGCCCGACACACGCCCGGAAAGCGTGCGATTGCGACGGAAGGCTTTGCCCGTGCTCTGCGACAACTGCCTACCATTTTGGCCGACAATGCTGGTCTCGACTCTTCTGAACTAGTGGCACGTCTACGGGCAGCTCATCAGGACGGCCAAGCGGATGCTGGACTCGACCTGTTCGCTCCCGGAGGTGCGATTGCCAGCATGCGCGAGCTGGGCATCACGGAAAGCTACAAGCTCAAGAGGCAGGTGGTGCTGAGTGCGAGTGAGGCGGCAGAGATGATTCTGAGGGTAGACGACGTTCTCAAGGCGACTCCTAGGAAGCGAACAGGAATGTAAACGTCTCTCCCTGTCCCTTTTGCAAATCGTACTTCCATCTCAGTGCTGCATGTATTTCAAACCCGGGCCCTTATCGCTGAAGCTTCCAGCCAGACTGGGCTTCAAAATGAGAGGGAAGTGCAGCTGTTCGTATTGTGATTGCGAACAATTTGGAGGCTAGTCAATTGCTGCGCCGTCCGAAAATGCGAGCGCATTGCGGGCATGTTGTCGTAGTGCTGCAAAGGGAGACTTGGCAAAGGCGGGATCCGAGAGGATATGTTCTTGTCGACTCCTTTCCTCGGCGCTGTTATCGAAACCAGAGTGGAAAGTCAGCATCAAGAACATGGACTTGAGCCAGCTTGCCTCTGTCAAGGGGATACTTACAGAACCTGTTTTCGTTTCCTTGAGCTGAGGGCAGGTCTACTGCTGCTGCTTCCGGCTTGTGATGGATCGTGATTACCTCCCGGAGGTAGCAGAGGAGCCGCGCCAACTTTCGACGCAGCTTCTGCCGCTCTCTTCGCCTGGTCATGCTCGATCTGCACCTCATCCACGATGCTAGCCACGTCCTTCATGCCGTTCGAGTTGCCCGCCAACTGCTCTCGTTCTTTCCGTTTTTGGCGTCGCAGTGCCGATTTCGAGAGCATGTGTGGAGGAAGCTTGGCGAGTCGGGCGGCTGTTTGCGATGCCGGTGCGCCTACGCTCTGCATGAGCTCGCTTCGTTTGAGAGCGCGCTTCTCTGCCTTGGTCAGTTGTTGGGGTGCCTCTTCCTCAGTGTCGGCGAGCGGAAGGGAGGTGAGATTTTGCCGCCTGCCATCTGCTGTTCTTTTGCCCTTGATCCCGGACGAGACGAAATTTTTGGAGAGAGAGGAGCGCTTCTTGGGCAGAGCGCCTCGCTTGGGCAAGTCCATGGTTCTCAACAGTTATGTGGGAACTTCGGTGCGTAAAGTAGTGCGCTCGTGGTTGAAGCTGCGACCCCCCAGATGTCTCCCAAAAATTTTAAAAGTGGTGTGCAGAGTTTATCCGGTTCCTTCTCAACACATCAACTCCATGCTGAAGCAGGTGGAGCAGATGAAGCGCGACAAAAACCGCAATGGGACGCATGTAGCATGAAGCCCGTGTCAGTCGTTAACGCGGGTTGAGCTGCGTTGCTCTGAGCAAACTGACGTCGCTTTTCCTCGTCCCTTTCTCCTGCTCTGTTGGCTGGAAATCGGCTCACCCCCAAGAAACAGACCCTGATGACTTATTGACCCTTGTCCGTGTTCGCTGAGCTGCGACCAGCCGCAGCGCAGATCAGATTCTCACAGCCGCCAGAGGCGCGTCATCAGGCTTGACGGGTTGCAGAAATGCAGCGCGACTTTGGATTATGTTTGCAATGCGACAAATTATTGATCAATCAGAATGGGGGGGGGGG